>VDFB02322695.1:15339-62213 GCA_007258455.2 Sequoia sempervirens | reverse complement strand
AAAAGGCTTGGCGAGTGAGTGTGACAAGGTCTGTAACTAACTTCCTCACATTGCAAAGCATTTGTAGTTTTTTGACACCTTTGAAGCAAATGTTTGTGACCAAACATCACTAAAATCATCTTACCCAAAGAAGGCTAATGGGGAGGATTGCAAGACAATTTTTTATGACATCTTTGCAAAGAGAGCTACAAAAATCATGAAGGTAACTTCAAACTTCAATTTAAATTTCTTGAATCCTTAAATTTTAACTTTTTAAAATTATTTATTTTTATCATTAGCTTGAATTTGTTTGTAGGTGTCATAGCTTTTGGAAGAGTTAAAAAATTACAAGCAAGCTAGGAGAGGCTCCAACCAAACACTAAGTAACAAAAAAATGGAGTCCTATATCTTACAATTATTTTCTTACAAGTTACAATTTATGATTACATACAAACTTTTGAATATCTTATTTTCAAGTTCTTGGTAAAAAGATTGGTGTGGGGATACTCCAAACCCTCAAAAGCTAGTAGACCTTTGTATTTAGTCTCAACCTTGTAGTGATTTTTGATGTGAACGCAATTGGAGCTTGCCTGAAGCAATTCACACAAAAAAAGCAATAAGTTGTTTCAATCATAGTTTACATACTTGGACTCAAAGAGTACTCAGCAAGCCCAAAATTTTTGACTTAGCAAATACTCAGCAACTTAAAAAGTAGTAAAATTTCTTATAAAAACACTTTATTTTGCAAAATTCAGTTACAACATACCTATACACACTGCATTGTGCACAAATACATATCCATACACAAACACAGGATGCGAAGTTTGCATGCATATACGCACACAGACATATCCATAGATTCCATACACATACAATCACACATTTTCTTATTTCACTTATCAGTGTATCATGATATCATATTATCATCAATCATGTATGCATATCAATATTAAGTTTAAATGTTTAACTACTAAGTATGCATATCAGTAATATGGTAATACCATTAAAATATGTGTATAACTATATACAAACTTAAACTATTCATTATGATAATGTTCATTAAATTGTTTAATGTTTAAAAATTTACACATTACACAAACCTGTCGACTATGTATGATAATGTGTAATATCGACAGGGTTGTGTATATTGATAATGTGTTACCAATAACACTGCAACATAAACAATAAAACTAGTCCAAACCGCACCAAAAAACCTATCCAAATTGCGTCAAAGGATGCAATGTCTATAAGGTCCACTAAACGGGGGTTTTATAAGCACCAAGTCACATCATACACACATCCAAAATGCGCTAAAAACGCGTTGAAATTGTGCGAAAACAAGCGCATGAAAAGTGTGTTTCATATGTTCCAAGGTTGTGTGTTTCATCTGTTCCTAGGTTTTCCATGAGTACTTTGAGGGTTTTTCACAAGTTTTCTATAAAAAGCCGGTATTTTTTTTTTGCATCTTGAGCCGAGAGTAAAAGCAAAGAGTACTCGCCCAAGCAAAAAATGGGGGAGTACTTGGCCGCTAAGCGATTAATTGCGGAGTATGTAATCTATGGTTTCAATGATGCCTCAATGACCTTGTTTCTATGCAATAGAAAAATTTCTTTCACACAAGAAAGGCTGAGGACACAATACTTAGGAGCCTATAAACTTGAATGAGATTGATTCATACTAAGATTGTACACATAGGATGACGAGACCCCTTTTCTTATAGAAGATGAGATTGTTGATTTTAAAAGACAAGCTATGGAGGGTATAGCTACAATAGAAACAGAAGACATCATTGCAAAGAATATTGAACATGTGCCAAGGAGCTAGTGTCATTTAGTTTCAAGATTGAGCCACATATGATTGCAAGGAGTAGGCCTTCTCCCACAATAGGATAGGAAGGAGGAAACTGTAAATTGTTGTAATTTGCAAGGATATGCAATTTATGATGATGACTTTCAATGACAATTATCATAAATTCATAATACATATTGTATTTATTAGTTGGCTGTTGTATTCACATGATGATGCAATGTTGCACTCTTTTTATATTCAAATCTAATAGAAAGCGCTTCCCAACTATTTATAGACTGATTTGATACATTTTGTAACTATACTTGAATAATATTTTAAGGAATCTTTATGTTTTTTTATGTTGTCAAGTTTTCCCAAGTTATTATTGAGTGCAAGTAAAATTTGGGTCTGTAGAGTTTTATGTCAAGCCCATGTTTGTAAACTATGATCTAGACTACTCCAAATTAGCAAACTATCAAAGTCAAAGCTTCTAAAGTAGTTCAGAAGTACATAGCATTTGAGACATCCTACAAAAGAATGTGTTAAAAATTATTGCAAATGAAAAATGGCAACAGAGATGACCACTCATGTATGGTATGCTGATTTGAAACAAACAACATTAAGAGCATTATACCATTCCAAGCATCTTGGAATCCTTGAATATCATTTATAAAAACCACCACTAGTTAACACAAATAGGTCAAAACCAAGCATCCACCCTAATAGGGAAATCAAAAATCAACAATATATTTACATTCACAGACCCTAAAGAATGTCAAGGTGTGCTTGTCTTGTAAAACACTCGAAGGAGAGTAAACAAAATTAAAGCCATACCTCAAAGTCTCTGTGCAGAGAAATTTCAGGAGATTGATGTAGCAACTTTTCCAACATGATGAGTGAATAATATGCCTCTTGCCAAAAAGCCAGCATTTCATTATCAGTGGCATCTGATTTTTCATTAGTAGCTGCAGCAACTGCACACTTTAAGATCTCAATTGCTCTAGATCTTACATCTTCAACATGTGCTAGAAAACTTTTCTTCATCACTTCTATCAAGAGACCTAGAACCTGCACAAAGATAAATAAGAAAAGTATGTATCACAAAAAGAAATAATAAAGAAAAAAGATAGCCTCAATCCTAAAATGGAAGCATTTTTCTCTGGTCAAGTACAATTCTTGTCTACATCATCATGCCTAGAAAACCTAATCTCAACGATATGAAATAATGAAAGAGCAAAATTAGTCAGATTCCTGCAATGTTGTTAGCCAAGATGAAAGCAAGAAAAGCAATAATCTGTTGTTACAAACTTACAGTAATGGATTACATTAACATGGATAATAAATTAAATTTCTATGGCATGTTTTTAAGAATTCCATTAAATGAGCTCAATAATAATGATCAGTGCCTCAGCCACTTTGCAGATTCTCCCACTAATATGCTTGCAAATATGGCAGACACTACTAAGTATCTTTCACTTAAATGACTGAAACCTGAGCTTTGCAGAACTTGAATATAAAATATTACATGCAATTTGTAATGTCCCCTTTTCAGCGTGATCTTGTTTGCAGAGTGTTAGCCTATTTCTTGGACCCTTGTGGGCTAACTGATTGGTTAGAGGGTCAGGTACTTTCTGGAGAGTTTGATCGTTCTGGTTTTCAGAGCCCAGTGACTGGTTCACAACAGGCGTTTGCAGTGCAGGAGTCGACAGCTTCTGACGGCACAGGATTATATGGTGTTTTGAGTGAGTTATGGGTTTTTAAGTGATTTAAATATTAATGGATTTAATGTTTAATTATAAAGTCAAATTGACTTTATATTTTTAAATCACTTAAATATTCTCTAAAAGTGATTTAATATTTTTAAATCACTTAAATGAATAAAGTGCGCCCAAGTATTTAATTCATATACTATTGAAATGAATTAAATATTATTTAAAAGATTTTAATATCCAAAAGTGGCGTATTTTCTTGGGATTCGTGCCTTTGCATAAAAGGGCATTTCTGGCAATGAGAAACTCACCTTTTGACAATTTCGACTTTGCCTTGTGCTATTTCCTGTGCATTCTCCTGTGATCAGGGTTTGAACAATTTTTCCATTGAAGAACGATAACTCTTTAGTGTTGAGCACTTTTGAGGCTGTGAGAGATCAGCTGAATTTGTGCAGTTTGTGAGAGCTTCATACAGAGGTTCTACTGGGCTTGAGCTGTGTTTCCTATTGGATTTCTTTATCAGTTTCAGAGGGTTTTGGGAGATGGCGCCTTCATTTCATCTGGCAGACATCATACTTCTTGGCCGTACCTTCTAAGTGAGAATTCAGGTTGTTTGCAGTGAAGTGCGTGGCTCTTGTGCAAGGGCGTTTGGGCATTTCTTGGAGAAACGCCTTCTTTTCTGAGGGTTTCTCTTCATCATTTTAGGCGTTTGGCTTGTACTCTTCATCTGCCACCGTTTTCAGGCTGGATTTTGCATTCTGTAGCTTTCTACACCAGATTTGGTCAGTTTTTCACCATCTTGGCTGGCAAACTGGACTACTTTCTTAAATAAATAATCTGGACACTTCCGGGTATGTTTATGAGTTCTAAATCCATTGTTGAGCATATTTATTATCTTCTGTATTGTCAATTCGCCTGAAATAACTCAGATTTACATTTTATATGCATTTATGCTGTGCGCCCCTTCTCTTCTGTCTATCAAACTTTCTCTAAAAAACTAAATAACACTAAAAAGACTTAAGAAATATTGGGGTTTGAGTTGAGAGCCAGCAGGGCTCATCACAGTGGTATCAGAGCGGTTTCCTGCCATCCTGTTGGGCATTGATCATGGCTACTTCAATTACTCAGAGGCAGTGGGACAAGAATATGGAGAAGCTGAAACAAAGTTTGAAAAAGTTGGATGAAAATCAGAAAGGGATAAATGAATTGATTTCAGATCCTGCAACCTTAAATAAAACAGCAAGGTTTATGGCATCCATCTTCAGGTCTACATCACAAAATAAAAATGAGATACATGAGGTCTCTACAGGTGAAGTATCTAGAAATCTTCACAATGAATTCTCAGCAGTTGTTAGTGACCAGCATACAGCTGATCTTATGGAGGACAAAAATCAGACTTACATAGAAGTAGATGTTGGGCACAGGACACTTCAGGATGAGCAAGTGTTGTTTGAAGACAAACCAGTTGTATTAGAGCAGCCAAATGAAGATAAGGTTTCTTGTGATGCTTCATTAGGTGAGTCTAGCATTACTTCATCCTATCATGGTAAAGAATCAGATTGTGGTTCGATGAATGTTATTCATTCATGTGAGAGTCTATTGGAGGCCCAAGATATTAAGGTGGATGTGGAAGTTGATCCTTTACTTAGTGGGGCAGCCACTAGTGTTTTGTCTACACGTGATGAAGGAGACATTTTACAATGGCATGATGTCATTACGGATTTGTTTGAGGACAGCAGCTTAATGCCTCATCATTCTCATGAAATAGGAGCTTGTGATCATGAGCAAGCCAATGAGATAATATCATCCTTTGATGGAAGCCCTACATCCATTGGTGGACATGAAGATATCAAGCATAAGAAGACTGATTTTGTGTACTTTGGCATTGAAGAGATTAGAAGGTCTGAAATGCTGAATGAAGAGTGGTTGAGGAAGGCCAAGGAGGCTAGGTTAGTTGCTGCAAATGCAAAACAACGTCTTCAAGAGGTGAAGGAAAAAGTCAATCACCTAAACATAGCAAGATATAAAAGGATAGATGACCTTAGAAGGCTTTTAACTCAAAGAGAGGATGGATATGGATATGTACCTTGTTCTAATAATGATTCACCATGTGAGGTTGAAATTGTTCAAAGTTTGGAAACTCATTCTTCTAGGGGTTGCATATGGGATGACGATGATCCAGTTTCTCTTCCTAGAGTAGATGGTATTCCGTATGATGATCTTCTCTTCGAGTTAGATATTACTCACGATCTGGCAGCTATCTACTTGTTGCTTGGTGATTTAATCTTCTTAGACTCTTCATTGATCGATGGTTGTCCTACTTGGAGTTGGCATGATTTGCAGAGTTGGGATTTAGGAGCTACATTGCTAGATGGTTGGTTTCATGGGTTGACAGGTTATGGTGACATCATGGGTTCCAGCTATAGACAGAGATGTTGTGTTGCGGATGCTTCCCGATATGTAATGTCCCCCTTTTCGTGATCTTGTTTGCAGAGTGTTAGCCTATTTATTGGACCCTTGTGGGCTAGGATTGGTTAGAGGGTGTGGTACTTTCTGGAGAGTTTGATAGCTGTTTTTGAGCCCGGTGTTCACAACTTGCGTTAGCAGTAGGAGTTACTGACGGCACAGGATTATATGGTGTTTTGAGTGAGTTATGGGTTTTAGTGATTTAAATATTAATTGATTTAATATTTAATTATAAAATCAAATTGACTTTATATTTTTAAATCACTTAAATATTCTCTAAAAGTGATTTAATATTTTAAATCACTTAAATGGATAAAGTGCGCCCAAGTATTTAATTCATATACTATTGAAATGAATTAAATATTATTTAAAAGATTTTAATATCCAAAAGTGGCGTATTTTCTTGGGATTCGTGCCTTTGCATAAAAGGGCATTTCTGGCAATGAGAAACTCACTTTTGACAATTTCAACTTTGCCTTGTGCTATTTCCTGTGCATTCTCCTGTGATCAGGGTTTGAACAATTTTTCCATTGAAGAACGATAACTCTTCAGTGTTGAGCACTTTTGAGGCTGTGAGAGATCAGCTAAATTTGTGCAGTTTGTGAGAGCTTCATACAGAGGTTCTACTGGGCTTGATCTGTGTTTCCTATTGGATTTCTTTATCAGTTTCAAGGGTTTTGGGAGATGGCGCCTTCATTTCATCTGGCAGACATCATACTTCTTGGCCGTACCTTCTAAGTGAGAATTCAGGTTGTTTGCAGTGAAGTGCGTGGCTCTTGTGCAAAGGCGTTTGGGCATTTCTTGGAGAAACGCCTTCTTTTCTGAGGGTTTCTCTTCATCATTTTAGGCGTTTGGCTTGTACTCTTCATCTGCCACCGTTTTCAGGCTGGATTTTGCATTCTGTAGCTTTCTACACCAGATTTGGTCAGTTTTTCACCATCTTGGCTGGCAAACTGGACTACTTTCTTAAATAAATAATCTGGACACTTCCGGGTATGTTTATGAGTTCTAAATCCATTGTTGAGCATATTTATCATCTTCTGTATTGTCAATTCGCCTGAAATAACTCAGATTTACGTTTTATATGCATTTATGCTGTGCGCCCCTTCTCTTCTGTCTATCAAACTTTCTCTAAAAAACTAAATAACACTTAAAGACTTAAGAAAAATTGGGGTTTTGAGTTGAGAGCCAGCAGGGCTCATCACAGTGGTATCAGAGCTCTAATCTTGCCAGCTTGTGGGGTTAGAAAAAATTATGTGGTTACACCAGGACAAATTTGACAGGTACTGTTCACACAGGGGTTGAACAGCAAAGTGGTTATCATGGCTTCTAAATTTGTTGATGAAGTAATGGTTGCTTATGAGGAATATATAGCATCTCCAGATAAGATAAAAGATCACCTAGACTTCGAACAATATATGGAGCATCGGATGGTTTATAATAAGCAACGAAGCAACTCAAAGAAATGTGAGCAGAAAAATGTAGAGAGCATTTCAAATAATATTCAGCAGAAACCTATGCCATCACAACAAAGATTAGCTCGTAGCTTGCAGCAGTCTGAAGACTCCATTTCAAGACAAAGCTCATCACAAAACAAAAAGAAATTGAGTTTCCTTGATGTGTTGGGGTTAAAAAGGGATCAATCAGCAGTTAGTGACCAGCATACAGCTGATCTTATGGAGGACAAAAATCAGACTTACATAGAAGTAGATGTTGGGCACAGGACACTTCAGGATGAGCAAGTGTTGTATGAAGACAAACCAGTTGCCTTAGAACAGCCACATGAAGATAAGGTTCCTTGTGATGCTTCATCAATTACTATGAAAGAAGAAGTGTACAGAAATATGGCTTCTACAACATCTTTTGAGACAACTTCTATTGAAGAGAAAGTTTTACACCATGATAGTGGTTTTGTTGAACCCCAGGAAGATATTATCAGCACTAACGGAGATGATATCAGCCTTGAGATCAATTCTGATTTTATGAACAGCAGTCCATTACTTTCACAAAATCATGAGGTGACGGATAAAGTACATAAAGATGGTCATGTTATGGAATCTCCTAACATTAGCATTGAAGTTTTGCATGTTGAGCTTGAAGAATGTTTGGTGGATTCAAGTCACAAACAGTCTGATTTTATATATCAGACCTTGGAAGATGTGAACAAAACTCAAGTTTTGTGTGATGGGTGGCTACAAAGGGCTAAGAAGGCAAAGATGTTGGCTGCTCAAGCAAAACAGCGTTTGCAAGAGGTCAAGGAACGCTGCAGCCAGCTAGATCAAGCAAAGAAACAAAGGGAGTTGCACCTTAGATCTCTAATTCTTCCAAGAGAAGAACATGTAAGAGGTGAGCATGCTATGGATGGACTTACAGTGACTTTGGCAACAGAGGTGTGTGAGGATATTGTCATAACAGCAGCTTCTACCTTGCCAGTCAAGACATCCTATGAGGTACATAGCAGCAATACCTTAGAGGTTGATGACAACACACATGATGTTGCTGATTATGAGGTGAGTGATGCAGATTCAACTTCATGCTATAGTGCAGATTTGGATGGAGAACAGAAAGTGATTCAAGAGGGATTTTCCTCTCCTCAGTACAGTTATGACTTTTATGATCAGCAAGCTCCAATCTATGATACTGATGGAGAAGAATCAAAAAATGAGGCGGATGCTACATTTTCTTGTGATAATCCGCTCTTTGAGGTGGATGCTGATTCTACTCTTGACCCTGGTTTAAGGGTGAGCTTTGATCATAGTATCAGAGATTCCGTTAGTGCATCGGGATTTCAGACAGAGCTCGTTGAGGAGATTCTCAGTGTGTACATGGTCAGGAGTCTACACAGTTTCTTTCTCAGTCATCATGTACATGATCTGTTTCGGATGCACAATTCTAGTATGGACGTGTTAGACATGTGGGATGATAGCCTATCTCGTGCAGTCTTAGGGAGCATGTTTTGTCAGCAGTTTGACTTGCTTCCTTATGAGTTTCTCTCTTCTGTATCTGATGGTGTTGAGATTGACAGGCTACAGTATGATGATCCAGCTGATCAGATTTGGGAGTTACAGGAGACTCATTCATCTAGGAGTTGCATATGGGATGACGATGGCGATCCAGTTTCTCTTCCTAGAGTAGATGGTATTCAGTATGATGATCCTCTCTTCGAGTTAGATATCGCTCGCACTCTGGACATGAGCATTGATCGTTGCGTTTGGGATCCTTCCAGTGTATTGGGATTTCAAATTAAGCTGGCAGAGGAGTTTTCGGAGGAGTACATGATGAGGGGTGCAGATAGTTCTACATTTGACCCTCACGATCTGGCAGCTATCTACTTGTTGCTTGGTGATTTAATCTTCTTAGACTCTTCATTGATCGATGGTTGTCCTACTTGGAGTTGGCATGATTTGCAGAGTTGGGATTTAGGAGTTTCATTGCTAGATGGTTGGTTTCATGGGTTAACAGGTTATGGTGACATCATGGGTTCCAGCTACAGACAGAGATGTGTGTTGCGGATGCTTCCCGATATTCTTACTTTATTATGATGGATGGATGTGAGTACCGTTTATATTGGGATCCAGGTGGCGACAGGATTGGTACTGTGTTTTGGATGAGTCCCATGCATTGGCTTCACCACTTTTGGCATGGTGAAGTTGAGATCAGTGTTGAGCAGCGGAAGACAGTTGATGATTGTAGGGACATTTCACAGCACTATCCTTGGGATCCTGGTGGAGTGGTTGATCCTTTGTTGTTGAGATTGCTTGCGGTCAAGCAATTTCAGGGAGGGCGGATTGTAATGTCCCCCTTTTCAACGTGATCTTGTTTGCAGAGTGTTAGCCTATTTATTGGACCCTTGTGGGCTAGCTGGATTGGTTAGAGGGTCAGTGGTACTTTTTGGAGAGTTTGATCGTTCTGGTTTTCAGAGCCCAGTGACTGGTTCACAGCAGGCGTTGGCAGTGCAGGAGTCGACAGCTTCTGACGGTACAGGATTATATGGTGTTTTGAGTGAGTTATGGGTTTTTTAGTGATTTAAATATTAATTGATTTAATATTTAATTATAAAGTCAAATTGACTTTATATTTTTAAATCACTTAAATATTCTCTAAAAGTGATTTAATATTTTAAATCACTTAAATGGATAAAGTGCGCCCAAGTATTTAATTCATATACTATTGAAATGAATTAAATATTATTTAAAAGATTTTAATATCCAAAAGTGGCGTATTTTCTTGGGATTCGTGCCTTTGCATAAAAGGGCATTTCTGGCAATGAGAAACTCACCTTTTGACAATTTCAACTTTGCCTTGTGCTATTTCCTGTGCATTCTCCTGTGATCAGGGTTTGAACAATTTTTCCATTGAAGAACGATAACTCTTCAGTGTTGAGCACTTTTGAGGCTGTGAGAGATCAGCTGAATTTGTGCAGTTTGTGAGAGCTTCATACAGAGGTTCTACTGGGCTTGAGCTGTGTTTCCTATTGGATTTCTTTATCAGTTTCAGAGGGTTTTGGGAGATGGTGCCTTCATTTCATCTGGCAGACATCATACTTCTTGGCCGTACCTTCTAAGTGAGAATTCAGGTTGTTTGCAGTGAAGTGCGTGGCTCTTGTGCAAGGGCGTTTGGGCATTTCTTGGAGAAACGCCTTCTTTTTTGAGGGTTTCTCTTCATCATTTTAGGCGTTTGGCTTGTACTCTTTATCTGCCACCGTTTTCAGGCTGGATTTTGCATTCTATAGCTTTCTACACCAGATTTGGTCAGTTTTTCACCATCTTGGCTGGCAAACTGGACTACTTTCTTAAATAAATAATCTGGACACTTCCGGGTATGTTTATGAGTTCTAAATCCATTGTTGAGCATATTTATCATCTTCTGTATTGTCAATTCGCCTGAAATAACTCAGATTTACATTTTATATGCATTTATGCTGTGCGCCCCTTCTCTTCTGTCTATCAAACTTTCTCTAAAAAACTAAATAACACTTAAAGACTTAAGAAAAATTGGGGTTTTGAGTTGAGAGCCAGCAGGGCTCATCACACGATATTCTTACTTTATTATGATGGATGGATGTGAGTACCGTTTATATTGGGATCCAGGTGGCGACAGGATTGGTACTGTGTTTTGGATGGGTTCCATGCATTGGCTTCACCACTTTTGGCATGGTGAAGTTGAGATCAGTGTTGAGCAGCGAAAGACAGTTGATGACAGTAGGGACATTTCACAGCACTATCCTTGGGATCCTGGTGGAGTGGTTGATCCTTTGTTGTTGAGATTGCTTGCGGTCAAGCAATTTCAGGGAGGGCGATTGTAATGTCCCCCTTTTCAGCGTGATCTTGTTTGCAGAGTGTTAGCCTATTTCTTGGACCCTTGTGGGCTAACTGGATTGGTTAGAGGGTCAGTGGTACTTTCTGGAGAGTTTGATCGTTCTGGTTTTCAGAGCCCAGTGACTGGTTCACAACAGGCGTTTGCAGTGCAGGAGTCGACAGCTTCTGACGGCACAGGATTATATGGTGTTTTGAGTGAGTTATGGGTTTTTAAGTGATTTAAATATTAATGGATTTAATATTTAATTATAAAGTCAAATTGACTTTATATTTTTAAATCACTTAAATATTCTCTAAAAGTGATTTAATATTTTTAAATCACTTAAATGAATAAAGTGCGCCCAAGTATTTAATTCATATACTATTGAAATGAATTAAATATTATTTAAAAGATTTTAATATCCAAAAGTGGCGTATTTTCTTGGGATTCGTGCCTTTGCATAAAAGGGCATTTCTGGCAATGAGAAACTCACCTTTTGACAATTTCGACTTTGCCTTGTGCTATTTCCTGTGCATTCTCCTGTGATCAGGGTTTGAACAATTTTTCCATTGAAGAACGATAACTCTTTAGTGTTGAGCACTTTTGAGGCTGTGAGAGATCAGCTGAATTTGTGCAGTTTGTGAGAGCTTCATACAGAGGTTCTACTGGGCTTGAGCTGTGTTTCCTATTGGATTTCTTTATCAGTTTCAGAGGGTTTTGGGAGATGGCGCCTTCATTTCATTTGGCAGACATCATACTTCTTGGCCGTACCTTCTAAGTGAGAATTCAGGTGGTTTGCAGTGAAGTGTGTGGCTCTTGTGCAAGGGCGTTTGGGCATTTCTTGGAGAAACGCCTTCTTTTCTGAGGGTTTCTCTTCATCATTTTAGGCGTTTGGCTTGTACTCTTCATCTGCCACCGTTTTCAGGCTGGATTTTGCATTCTGTAGCTTTCTACACCAGATTTGGTCAGTTTTTCACCATCTTGGCTGGCAAACTGGACTACTTTCTTAAATAAATAATCTGGACACTTCCGGGTATGTTTATGAGTTCTAAATCCATTGTTGAGCATATTTATTATCTTCTGTATTGTCAATTCGCCTGAAATAACTCAGATTTACATTTTATATGCATTTATGCTGTGCGCCCCTTCTCTTCTGTCTATCAAACTTTCTCTAAAAAACTAAATAACACTAAAAAGACTTAAGAAATATTGGGGTTTGAGTTGAGAGCCAGCAGGGCTCATCACACAATTAAAGAAACAAAATGTTTCTGGACATCATCAAAAAATATCTCAAATGTCATTTGATAAATATAATTTCATTACCAGTTAATCTGAGGAAATTGGAAGTTGCAAATACAGTAGTGGATAATGTTGTTGAGAGTCATTCTACAAAGCAAGAATGACAAAAAAAATTAACGTGAATGTCATACTCGGCAGCTTGGGAATGAAGTTGGAAAATATTAATTGCATTATAATTTTACATGATTGTCCAACACCAAGCATGGCCATCTGATTATTAAAGTGATGAACTCCCATCAACATTCATGGATAACATTAATAAGACTTTATTAAATAGAGAGGAATAAAAAAAATGAATACACCATCATGGTTCTACTTGCTTGGTGTAGTGACAAAATTATAAGAGACCACAATTTTGTGAAAGGTGGGTGCCTTCACAATATTACCATAATATTGAAGAACTTGATAAGCATACGTTAGCAGGAACAAAGAGATGTTAATCAATTCCAATTACAGAAATGAAATACCTCAACATGAAGAAAAGATTATGAAGAGATATGGGTACTCCTTTAAGCCAAAAATTGTGTATGTATATAAAAGATATGAGAAGATTTGGAAAGAAATATCAATGCCCCTATGCACCAAGGGTGTCCTTTGCCACTGAAAATTTTGAATAGAAAAATGATCAAATCAAGATGGATTAAATGGTGAGAAGAATGCCCTCTATTTATATACTATTTCTAAACATGAAAAGAGGACACATCAACTTAGTCAAAGCACATATTCCAAAATAATACACTGTTAAGGGTACACGTGTAGGCCACTTAATGAGAGTAATCTTATTAACACATGTAGGCCCTCTAATAGGTACAATGTAAAAAAATAAGAGAAAATGTATCCCAAAGGTATCCAACATGTTGGTAACATGGAACTCAAAGAGAAGAGGCACAAGTCAAATTAGAATCTCCAACATCCCTCCTTAAGATTGCCTAGGGAATCCCAAGAACAAGCTGATATAGTCTTCCCTAGCAAGAGGAGTTCTAGAAGCTCAAACAAATTCCAAAGAGAAAATTCAAGATGAGCTCAAACATATTGCTTCAACATGTAGACAGAGGAGTCAAACCTTGATTCATGTAGATAATAGCAACACTTGAGAGAGAAAGGACTTTCTCTCACATATGAGATGTCAAATCAAATACGTGTGTTGATGGTTGACTTTTGTCTCACATATGAAGTGTCAATTCCCTATAAATCTAAGTTACTAGTTCACTTAGGAAAGTGGCCTCTAATACATTTTGAGTCCATGTTTCCAATCCCTTATGTGGTGGGTTAAAGTAAGCTCCTTGGGGCCCAGTGTTCGTGCCCAAAGAAAATGTGCATAAAACCCAATATTTTTATTTGGTACTTTTTTCTTCTTTGGTTTTGTTTTTGATAAGGAAAAGCAGGTTTTGAAGGGATCCCGAAACCCTTTACATCGAGAGAAGGCTGCCCAAGATTAAGCAATGAGCACCAACAGCCCCAAAAAAACAAAAATGTTGTTAAAAGATAAACCTAGACAAACCAACAGCCAAAACATCAACACAAAAGTTGACCAAACACAAGCTAAAGCATATTGTCTAAAACCTTAGTCAACTCCAAATTACTAGAGATGACATTATTATGCATCTCCATCACATCTTCAAGCTCCTGGAAAGAAATAGCAGCCCTCTTTTTGGTCTTGCTCCTAGCACGCAAACACGGGACCTAATCCAAACTCTTCTCCATTCGAGTCATGCGATTAACATCAGCAATCGCCTCCTCATTCTCACCAAGATCCATCTGTTTACCAATCCACCTAAGGGCTTTTTCATTCAGCAAAGTCAAACACTATGCACTTGAATTAAGAGACTGGTTACTAATTTGCACCACAAACTACAAATCACTACAAATCTTATTCACTCTGTCCTCCAAAGAAACAAGCCGCTCCTCATGAACCCTACGGACATTATCCTCCAAGGACACCAACCTCTCCTCATGGTCCCTACCCATTTTCTCAACGTCCACCACCACCTTGTCAAGAACCACATTTATAGTTTTGAATTTGCTTTTCACCATTCATTCCTTCTAGTTACAGTTAAACAGTGCCACACAGACACTCTGCCATTCATTCAACTTAACATTGAGATCCTTGACCTCCGAAAAAAGCCATTTAAATAGTGAAAGGAGATTTATGGTCCCATCCTCTGCCATTCTACAAAAAAGATCCAAGTCAACTTCATTCCAGTTCAAAGGCTCGGCAAAAGGGTTAGTAACATTCTCAAGCTGACACTTCGGGTCCACACCTTCACCCTCCCAAGCATCTTCAGCAAGAGAATCCTCCACATCAACAACTTCAACCTCCACCTGTTGTTTACTAGAGTTCACTGCCGAGTTCGCCAACAGCTCCAAAAGCTCTTTCTTATCCTCGACTTGCTCGAAACCCTTATAGTCAGGGGTCACCAACCCAATTTGCAATAGGGAAGCCTCCCTAGAATTCTTGAAACCATCTCCCTCGAGATCTTTTTCAACCATACAATGCCCCTTATCAGCCTTAATGCTCCCCTATTTCCCCTTATCAATAAAAATAGGGAACACTCCCAAACCTTTCACCCCTTCCTCAACCGGGTTTAAATCTCACTTCTCCTCCCTTTAACCACCTTTCTTCCCCTTAGGCCCCTTCTTTGCACCAAATGACACAACATCCTTCATACCAGTGTCACTCTCATAACCTTTCAACCAAGAATTAGAAACCTCCAGATCTCGGTCCTTCACAAACTTACCATCTTTATCCTATGACTCCAATTCATCTGAGCCATCCTCCTCATAATCTCCATCCCACTCCTTTGTCGAATCCCCCATGTCATAACCAGGCGCAAGCCCCTTTCCATTCCAACCAGTGGAAATCTTGGGAATTTCAGGAATAAACTTCACTTTGATATAATCAATGATAAGCTTCATGAGACCCTCATCGAGGATAGCTTTACTAGCATTTTTTCTATGATCTTCTATGCTAGTTTCCATGGAGAGGAGCAAATAGTAGGGAAACGACACCAAACTGTTGTGTCTAAAATGATTTAACAACATAAAATGGTATCCATAGATAACAGAATACCTGCCATCGAGCGTGAAATATTTCATGATAGCCAATGCCACATCTCTCCATAGCGGCTTAATGGAAGACCAGTCATACCCACCGCTTCCCACACACCTAAGCTTATCCCATTCCTTGCCCTTGAAGAAATTGGCCAGAGCACACTTAGAAGCTCCATGGTCTCTGTAAAACTTCTTACCCTTCATGGGTAATCCCGTGATTTCAGCGATTAAGCCCTCAGTGACATTCTTCTTCTTTGGTCTTGTCAAAAGGAGCGAAGGCAGGAGCAGTAGTAGTGACATTCTTCTTCTTCTTTGGTTTTGTCGATCAAGCATAAGTTGTTTAACCCACTTCCCACAATTCCAAGTCAATAGCCAGCATCAGTGCTTGATACGTGAGAGGTACCTACAGCACCTATAGATCATTGGGATCCAGAAGCAAGCAGTCGATCCAGTAGCCTTTAGGAGTAGTAGACCCAGCAGCATTACAACTAGCTTTAGTAAGAGCCGGCTAGGATGAACCCCTAATGGAAAGAGGTCTGGAGCAAGGGCCCGCCCTACCCAGTAGTTCCAGCTCCCCATGCACGCCATGCTGTTGAGTAGGATGGTAGCAAAATTTCTGCCATAACCTCAACTTCTTAGATACACAAATGATCTTTTTTCTCCTACTTAGCATTGTTTGATAACAACTTTCTTAGCATTAAGAGGTCTGTTATGAATATTTATGCAAGGATAGAGCTGATAGGCTATGAGCCAGCAGACAATAGGAATACATAGGTTTGTATACATGTTGTTCAATCCCATGGTCAGGCAGATTATCACACCATAACTTTAACACCCAAAGTTTTGCATAGCACCAGACCCTTGCCCCTTCTCCGATCATTATTTACTTTAATGCTTAGAAGGAACAAACAACACAATGACACTATGGTCACTTATACATCTTCACAAAATCATGTGGATTTGGATATACCATGCTATACCTACTCTTGTTCTATGATGTGTCTTTTTTATGTCAAGTTTGACAAACTAGCAGAATTAAATCATTCAATGTAGGAAATCAATTGGACTTGAGCCAAGCAATGAGCAATCTTCACTATTGAGAAGCAACAATTTATGCAAAGAGAGTAATTCGTGATTAGCCAACCAAACTAGGCAGACATGACCACTTGCCCAATACAACTAACTTTAACCATCTATTATGGTTATCATTTATGTAAATAATATTTGTGAAACATTATTAACATATTGCAATAGTATTATGATGTAATATATTATTCCAACAATCTCCTCCTTATTACATCACATGCTCAATGGAACAAATCAATAAAGTTTGAAAAGCATTGAACTTCACCGTTGTAAAAGATTTGGTAAATATTTTACCATGTTGCTCTTCAGTGTAACAATATTGGAGCTGGATATGATGTTGAACATGTTCGCAAATGTAGTGTCACTAAACCTCAATGTGTTTTGCGCACTCAAGAAAAACAAGATCCTAAACAAACTTCAACACACTCAACTTGTGAACAATGTGTTTTGTGCTATCAAAATGCAATGTGAGTGTAACCATATCATCTCACAAACAACTTAACTTGTGGCACAATATTCTGCCTCTATGGAGAGTGAACAGCAATGGTTTGTTTTTTGCTCCCCCGTGATATTGAACTAAATCCCCAAAAGAAAATAAAGCATGAAGTAGAGTTTCAATCATCCACAAAAAGTGCATAGTGCACATCCATGTATCATTGCAAAGAAAAATATTCAACATTTTTGTATTCTAGACCATATTCCATTGTACCATGAATGTATTTTAAAACACACTTTGTTGCTTTCCAATGGGAAACCTTAGGTTCCTGCGTAAACCTAAAGAGAGCTAACAACATAGCTAATATCAGACCTGGTGTTGTTTATGTAAAATGTGTTTTGCTATCAACTGCAATTGAGTGTAGCATTCATCTAATGTGATTTATCTTGTGGGACAGTATTCTGTCTCTATGGGAGTGAACATAGGTTTGTTTTTTTCCCTCGTATATTTCTCAAGCAATGTCTTGGTATATTTCATATCAGATTAGGTATAGTGAGATCCTTATCATTGACAATAAATATTAGCATTTTTGTATTGTGATATATCGTTGTAGCATGTTGTATTTTATATCCATTGTTGTTTCCATGGGCTTGCTATGTTCCTTCGTAAATTTCTGAAGCAATGTCTTGGCTATTTCATATGTGTTTAGGTAAAATGAGACTCCTAATCAACTGACAATAAAGAGTAGCATTCACCTAATGTGATAGATCGTTGTGAGAAAGTTGCAATCCTATATCCATGGGAGTCAACATAGGCTTGCAATCTTCCATCCTAAATTTCTCAAGCAATGTCTTGGCATATTTCATATAAGATTAAAAAATCTATTTTTTCTTTAGCTACAGTTCAAGTCTATGACAATAATGCAAAAGCCCAAGATCTGTCATGTTAAATAATGGTCTGAGATCACCCTTTGTTGATGCAATCACCTATGGAGAACTCCTTGTGATGACCAAATTGTCCACATATACAATCAAAATCACAATCTTCCTCTACGCCACCCCTCTACCTCCAACCCTCCACCTTGCTCTCTAAGTTGGGATCATATGGATCCCTAGTGAATCCATGTTGAAGGAGATGCCCATCAATCTTAGTGTACCAAGCTCGGGGAACCTGCTTGGGATTTCACAACTTTGCAAACTTTTTGCTACTAACCAAGTGCAATATACCCCTTAGGTTCAGGCATGGAGACTTCTTCTTTGAGATCTCCAGTAAGAAAGGCACTCTTGACATCCATCTAATGAACTTACTAAATTATGTTACCTTTGTCAAAACCATTTGAATAGTCTTGATATTTGCTATGGGCAAAAAAGTTTCATCAGCAGTAGGGTTTAGAAAGTATTGTATTATTTTTAGGGTTGTTTAATTACTATTTTTACTATTGAAGGATTTATTAGCTTATAACAGCAGCTTTTGGGGTTGTTTTCATTATTCAGTATTTTAAGATTTTTATTTATTTATGTTCTAAATGTTTATTTTCAAATAACAATATAACTGATTTTCTGATTTCCATTTAGCTTTTGTGTATCCTCTAATTTTGTGCCCTATGTGATATGAAGTAAGAAAAGAAAAATAAAACGAAAGTCAGAATTCCTCTTTTAGTTTTTAGTTTTTAAAGCTTTTGTTTAAATGTTAAATATTAAAATTTAATACTTAACACTAATAGTCAAATTAGGTTTTCATATTTTCTATATCCTCTACTTCTACACTTCATGTGACTCAAAGTGAAAAAAACAAAAGTGAAATCCTTGTTTGATGAAGGTTGAAGAACAAGGTTTTCAATTTTTGTGTATCCTCTACTTTTAAGTTTCATGCAACCTAAACTAAGAATGACAAAAGGAAAATCCGTGTGCCTTGAACCCTTGCATTATTTATATGCACAAAATTTTAAATTTTAAACCATAAACATAATTTCTTGCAATGTCACTATGAGTTATAATGGCAAGAGTGATAATGAGGTGGTTGGTAATCCAAACATTGCAATTGAATCTACGAATCAGAATCTAGATGTAAGGCAACTAGTTCTATTGGCAGTACTACTCTCAATTGAACTTCCAAGTTATTGAAGATTTTGCCCAAAGGTCCCTTCAAAATAATTTGCTTCGAAAATACAATCAAATAAATCTAGCTCTTTTGGGAGAATCTAGGCACAGAAATGCTATTTCTGTAGCCTTAAATTCTAACACAACATTATTAAAGTTAATGCACATCTCCTTCACACTCCAAGCAAAGGTGTTAGGCCATGGGGGCATATTTACTTAAATAGAGGTCAAAAATACAAAGACTGTTTGGTAGTGGTGAAGAACGTTCCACACCACTTGCTACCATGCCAGTGAGGGTTGTTGGCACTTCCCTTTCATGCCCCCTGATAGCAGCCTGCACAGAATTAAAATAGACGCTGCCAAAGGGAGAATTCAAAAGGGATAGGTGAAGGTAACCAGAGGGATAATTAAATGCAGCAATACCACTTATTAATATGCAGTGATCCCACCAAGAATTAAATAATTAATAATTAATAAAGTTTGAGGCAGCGATTGGGAATAAAGGAAAATAAATTAAGTTGGAAACATAACCTTTGGAAAGGAGATGTCTATTCCAAAGGATGCATCATTTCATAAAGACATGAGGATATATAAGGGAGGTCAAATCATTTGCAAAAGGTATTGGGATCAATTGAAGGAGTTCAGATAATAAATAAATATCTGCATTCAGAAAAGCAGCAGCCATTGAATTTAGTAAGTGATTGATATGCATCATGATGGAGTATAATATTTTTATATGTATAATCCCTTATGTATCTTTAACCTAGGTACTAATGGGAATTCCTAATCTATTTAAGGCTATGATAATTATTGATTTAATCAATTGTTTCCCTATAAGCAATCAGACATGGATTAGCAAGCAAACACGACTGGGAGAGTGTAATGTCCCTTTTATAGCCAGCATCAAAGTTTGACGGATTAGCCTATCATTTCGTCCTCGTAGGCTAATGATGGTGATTAGAAGGCCTTGTGAGGGAGTTATCTAGTTCTCAGATGGCATTTTATAGTGTTTTCCTCTCCAATTCTTGGGCATATTCAGAGGTGATCTTCTTCAGCTGTTTCGGGCTTCATTTATGCATACTTAATATTTTTACTAAGTCACTCAGATGTTGGGTGTAATGTCCCCATTTTAGACATACGTTCTTTTGTGACTAATAGCCTATTTCTGGAGGCCCGTAGGCTAGTCAGAAGTGCAAATTAGGGTTTCCTATTTTGTAGAAGGTTTCAGATGAGCTTTTGAAGGTTTGCATGTGAGAGTTTTTGATGCATGTCTGGTGGAGCTTTCTGGGTTTTTGGAGAGCTTCAGGATAAGGTAGCATGCATGTTGAGAAAATGACATGCATTTCTAGCGGATACCTTGCATGTTGAAAATGTTTCTGAGTTTTTCTGGGTTTTCAGAGAGCTTCAGAATGATGTAGCATGCATCTCCATCTAACAACCTTTCCAAGAACTTACTATTTTTAGTAAGTCATGATGACTGTCCGGTTTGTGCTCAAAATGAGTTTGGAACAACTTACTATTTTTAGCAGTATGCTATTTTTAGTAAGTTCTATTTATGGCAGTGCTTCAGTTGGTAGCAATTCAATAGTTCAAAGTGTTTTCTATGTCAAGCAGAGCAAAATGAGTATTTTGGTCCTTGACACTTTTTGGCTAATTTTGCTAAGTTACCGATTGCTTTTGGATTCGAATGGGAGGGTATGTAATCCGGAGCGGAAAAAAAAATTGGATTTGGGTACGGCTTGGGTACGGCAATACAAAAAACATATAAAAATCAGAAATATATACATATTTGCAGTAGTAATTAAGTTCAGAATACACCACCATATTAATAGTCTAATAACATAGCAAAAATACATCACCACTTTCATAGTCACTAAGTCAAATATTAAAATATTAGTGATTACTCGATTGTCATGATATAAAATTATAAATTAAAGTTCAAACATAAAATGTCAAACGTTTACAATCAGCCATTATTGATCATTGATCAATCTGAATCATATGGGTCATCACTATCAAACAAACTAGCATTATTAGATGCTACATTTTGCGTAGAACCACAAATAGCATTCGTGGCACTCGCACAAGCACTGCCACTAGCAGTAGCAGTAGCACCGACACTACCACTCTCACGATCAGTAGCTGCTTCAGGCTCATACTCATCATCAATATCAAGTGTAGCTAAGTGACTTGTGGAAGCATCCAAGTCAAGCTGCTCTGGCTCAATATCCCACCTCCTTGTGTCTCCTTCTTTGTAGGAAGTTTGCTTGTGTGTAAGGAGGCGCAAGTTTGAATGCACATACACCAAGTCCTCTGCCTTTTTTGAATGCAGCCTATTGCGTTTTATTGAGTGGATGAAGGAGTATGTGCTCCAATTCCTCTCTGATGAAGATGAACTAGCAACCTATTAAGAGTCAAGACCAAATTAAATAGTTAAGAGTTACAAAATTTAACTAAACAAAATTATTAATTAATATAAATTATAAATTAAAATTAAAATTACAAACTATAAAACTTACTTGGGATAAGATTTTTATTGCAATTGGTTGGATGTGCATGTATTCTTGCCCATGGAAATACCACCAACTATGACCATCTACCCTATACTTGTCTCGAAGAGCATCAAGATTCTGAGCAACACTACCGGAGCATGCAAAAGCCATGAACTCAGCCCTCACTCGATCACGTTGGTCACGATCAGTGAAGAGTCTCCGAATTGCTGCCTTGTAACCTTGAGCCACTTCAACATCCCTATATGGAGCAACTCTTGATGTAACAGAAAGAAGCTCAGGACTATAATATTTGGGACTCAATGCAAAAGCAAGAAGATGCAATGGAGTGGTCATTTTGTTCCATCTATCAACCATGATTTCCTGTAGCTCTTTGAAGAACTTTTCATCAGGATCTTCCTCTTTTGCATTGATGATGGTTTTCATCTTCTCAATCATTGAGTCGATACCATCATATACTTCTCCCAAACAAGGTCTATCCATGTCTGTGTAACGGATCATGCTCAGTATAGGCTCAGTGAAACTGACCAGGTACTCAACACGATCCCACCAACAATCATCTAGTATCCTTTGCCTGATCCTATTTGCCCTTTCACTGCTAGATTGCTTCCATATGGCCCAATTAGGGCTGATTACCATGGCACAAAGTGCCTCACGAACCTTTATAAGTCGTCTCAACACAATTGTGTTGGAGGCAAAACGGGTCTCTGCAACCTGTTTGGAAATCAAAATAAAAATTAAAATGTAATTTAAATTTACAAAATCAAAATTTAAAATTAAAAGAAAACTAAAAATTTAAGAATATTGAGAATTTCAATTAACTTACCTTCAACAATTCCAATTTTGAGAATTGTCTAAATATTCCTTGTGTCATATGGTGGTTGGTGACAAACATCTGGATGTCTTCGCCCTCAGCATACACCTGTTTGATCCACTCAATTTTGGATCCAATTTTTTGTAGCATTAGATTGAGGGAGTGGACAGCACAAGGTGTCCAAAAAATGTGTGGATACTTCTCCTCAATCAATAACCCAGCAGCCCTACAATTTTTGGCATTGTCGGTTATAACTTGCACAACATTTTGATGGCCCACTTCTTCAATGGCTTGGCAAAGGATGTTAGCAATAAATGGACCATCTTTCACCTGTCCCTCACAATCCACTGCTCTCAAAAACATTGCCCCTTTAGGGGACACGGCAATAACATTGATCAATGGGCGATTTTTTGCATCTTTCCATCCATCAGAAACGATGGTCACCCCTGTTTCAATCCATGAATCCCTTATGGGCTTCAAAGAGTCTGCTACATGTTTCACCTCTTTCTCCAATAAGGTGCAACGCACCTTCTCAAAACTTGGGCCCTTATACCCCTTTGGAGCCTCATTAATAGATTTCACCATTTTT
Source organism: Sequoia sempervirens (assembly GCA_007258455.2). Lineage (NCBI taxonomy): Eukaryota > Viridiplantae > Streptophyta > Pinopsida > Cupressales > Cupressaceae > Sequoia > Sequoia sempervirens. Next base: position 39,089 of record VDFB02322695.1, on the reverse strand, counting down.
TGCCAATATGGTGAACGAACAACGTTGAATGCCAATCCATTGGCATAGACACATCTTGCTGTGTCTTGATCAGCAATCTCTCTTGCCTCATTCTGAAATGAAACTTCCAACGGTCCCTTAGATCTTTTATTTGATGAGGGCACGGTTTTCTCTTGAGGGATGTTCATAAATGGATGGCTTTCTGTAGGTGGAATATAAGTAGGTGGTGTAGGGGGTTTCATGGATTGAGATCCTTTCTTCAAAGGATGGTTTTTTTTAACACTAGTAGCTTTTTGATCTGCTTTTTCTTGCTCAGCAATATATTTCAACACTATGTCATCTGCAAGGCCTTTGCCATCACCTTCTGGAGGTCCCGGACAAGGTTTGATGCCAATATCAGGGATACTACACAAGTGGGCTTTCACTCGACTGTATGAGCTCGTGTATTGAACTTTGCAATGACCACAAATCCAAACAAATACTCCACCACCTGGACATTGTTGAACCATTTCTACATATTTCCAAAGGGGAGAGGTTGCACTTATTTTGAAACGAGATTGGCCTGAATTAGAAGCAGATGCCATTGTAATACCTAAGGGCCAGGGCACAATAGATTGAAATAATTTTGGTATTGAAATTTGAAACTAAAAAGCTTAAAAGAATGAGAACAATCAACAAAAGTAATAGTAATACAATAAAAACAAAACAAAATAGTTCATTTGTTAAACAGAAACTTAAAAAAAATGTAAAAAAAAAATCAAAAAATTTCAAAGAAACCTACCTTTTTTGAACAAATCTTGCTCTACAGTCTTCTTGAATCTTGGCAAACACTTGCAAGTGCTTAGGAATAGCACAGCAATCAACCTTGAACTACCAACGATCAGCCTTCAACTCTGTTCGAGCTTGTGCAAGCAAGAGAGCAAGTTCAGCAATGGAGGCAAAAAAATTCGTTTTTCTTTCACAAATTGTTAAAATGAAATTGTTTTTACCTATTTAGTGTGTTTGGAGGTCGAAATTAGGGTTGCAATGAATATTTTAATGTTTAGAAGTCAACATAAGGTCAAACAAATAATAAAAAATGATTAAAAAAAGACGTTTTTTTTCGGACTGGGCTTTTTGACGCGAAAACGTCGCGGATTCGGCTCGGATTCGTCACGCCGAATCCTGGAAGAATCCGCAGTGCCATGAAGAATCTGATATGTATCCCGGGAAAAATGTCGAATCTCGCAATCGTAATCGCGCAGTATGGCGAATGTAATAGTAATTTTGGCATTTGAGGATTCATTAAGTCATTTTATTATTTTAATATCTCTTTGGGCCCCTTGGCCTAGTTTAATGACTTGATGTTGTTTTAAAAGGTGGGCTTTTGGAGTGGACGCCTCATGGGAAGAAGAATTAAATATTTAAATGTTATATTATGTGCCTTGTTCCTTGGACGCCTAGGAGGAGGAGATAAAAGTTGTTTTTTAAATATAAAAATGCAAACTTGAGATGGGTGTCCCCTTTTGGAGGGAAAAGAAGAATTTGAAAGGTCACCTCAAAGTTCTATTTAAGAGAGGTGTTGCTCCATCTTTTGGTATTCATAATTGTCGATTATATTGTAATGCTGCTAAAATGAATTCAGAGCTCTCACTTCAAGGAATGCATACCTCCTAGCTCCATCCATTCAGTTTCATACTTGCAAGACAGTACCTAGCTGGATTCTGAATACTACGCTTCATCTAGGAGTGCAGATTGAGTTATTTTGATTTTCAAATTCAGATTGTTGTTGTATAATCTGATTTTTAGGTTGCTGGTTTTTGTATGGCTGTAACTCATTTTCATTCACAGCTCTTTGTGTGATTTTTTATTGGTTCTGGGTATTAAAGCTATATCTTTCCTACCTTGGGCGCCCCCTTTCACCAAGTTTCAGATTTTATTATGAAGTCTCCATTTTTCTAGAGCAGGTCGCCCTTGACAGGAGGGTTTTATCATTTCCAGATTTGCACTGGGATGCGTGCATTAAAGTTGAAGGTTGTTTGAAGCTGTTTGTTGGCTTGTATTTGATCGCCCTTCTCCTAGGCTCCATTTGCATTTGGTTTGGAGTCATTTGCATGAGTATTGAAGGAGATATGAACATTCTAGTGATCTCCTAGCTTGCTGGTTTGAGTTTTCAGTTTGCTAGTTATTCAAATCAGACCTGGTTATTTAAGTTTAATGCCATATTCCTTTGTTGTTCTCATTCACATTTGTAATAAGGAATATTGTGAAATCATTGTTTTGAAGTTAGAGAAAAAATCATTGAAAATTCATTGTAAAAGAAGGCATATTGTAACGTTGATTACAGTAGTACTGTTTCAGCTAATTACTTTTAGCATATTACATTTGTATTTACTACTCCCGCTGAATAAGTGGTTGAGTATTCTATATTTCAGTTTTGTAATTACTCCCACTGAAAAAGTGGTTGAGTATTATTTTACTTTCAACACATATTGTTTAAATATCCCCTCGCTGAATGTGGTAGTGTGGATTCATAGTTGGCTTGTCGCCTTATAAATTGTAATAACTTCGCTCCCGCTAAATAAGCGGTAGAGCTTCATGGTCGGTTATCCGCCTACATTTACATTTCCAGCAGTTTACTTCAGAATGGTCGGCTAGCCGCCTACAGCATTGCAATTTCAATTTCAGTTTATTGCTGACGATCCCCTTGCACCATATGCTCTCACCTCGCCCACATCGGGATCTTGGTGATCAGAAAGTGGAGGATTTCATTTCAGCTGGTTTGATTATTGGAGCTAACGCTAACAATGGTGATTGTGCTAATAAAATTCAAAAAAAAAACTAAGGGCGATATTTCATTAGGGGTCCAATCTTCTATTTATAGTAAGGCACCCTTGTGAGCAGAGGAATCAATGGGCTACCTTCTGGCGTTGACAGAATTAATGAATGTTAATTATTGATGGAGTTATGGTATTTAATTATTAAAGTGATACTTTAATAATAAATTAATAATTAATTATAAAAGTGAATATAATAACGACTTTATTTGACTTTATAATAAAAGGCTTATTTAATGATATAAAGTCATGGTTTTGGGTGCCCACTTGAAATGATATTATAATAAAACAAAAAGCAAATATATTTCATTATATTTAATGATTAAAAGGTGTTTTCGAAATCGTGGCTCTTGGAGTTGATATAAAAGGTTCTCAAAAAGCAAATTCATTCATTCATGGATTGATACTTGTGATAAACTCAAGAGTTTTTGTGTGGAGGAGAAACTGGGTTTCTTGCTGCTGCAAATCAATCTTAGAGGACGTAGCCCTCTCAGATTAAGCATTCTACAAGTGTGCAATACCACCCAAGGTTTGCTCTTCAGGTAGCTACATTCAGGAGTCAAAATTGTGCTTCATCGATTTATAGGAGAGATTCAAAATAAGGGTTTACAAAGCTTTCAAGATCAGAAATTGTCATCCGGGTATGAATGCTTTCAATGTAATTTCATGGCATTAATTAATCTAATATAATAATATATTTGTGCTTCAACATTTCTTTGTTCTGAAATTTTATGCATTATCTAGCAATTTGTTCAAAAGCTACAAAACCAAAACAAACATTTAATAGTAGAAATCAGTTAGCAAATATTTCAGATCAGGGTGGGATATTTCAGTGGTATCAAAGCACAGAATTTCCTGCCATCCTGTGCAGATAAGACAAAATTCGGATTATCTAGGGTTTATTCAATATTCTGGTGAAAGCGTTATTTTGTACTGCAAAAGTAATTATTATTTAATGAATTTGGAGGTGCCTATATCCCTGGTCTTAATAAGATAATTTAATATAGCTTTCATATGGATATACTTGCAAGCACATAATATGTATTGGGATCGATATTATATAAGGTCCACAAAGAAGCTGTGTTAGATTTTGGGATTCAACGTGGGGTCAAAGTCATTTCAAAAGAGAACAAAAGATAAGAGTCGATTTGTCTGGCATATAGTGGTAGCCTTAACTCTCCACCAATAATGTGACTAGGAATTTATCTTTTTCTGGCAAATACAGACAAATTGAGTCATATCGGCGTTGCTTTTAGATTATCACGATATTGTGTTGTAATATTCCCCCTTAATTTTTTTGAATTTTATTAGAACAAGACCAGCACAAACACCATTGATTAGCGTTAGCTCCAAAGATAACCAGCTTGGAAAGTAACCAAGAATGTTCACCGAGATCCCAATGTGGGCGAGGTGATAGCATATGGTGTCAGGAATCGTTAGCAACTAGAAAGAAATACAAAGTTGTTAGGCAGCTAGCCGACCATGAATGAAAGTAATACTGGAAACACAAGTAGGCGAATAACCGACCATGTAAGCTCTACCACTTATTCAGTGGGAGCGATTATTACAAATTATGAGGCGGCAAGCCAACCATGAATCCTCACTACCACTTGTTCAGTGGGGGGAATTTATTAAACCTAAAGTTCTGGAAATAAAATGCTTTAACCACTTATCCAGTGGGAGCAAACTACAAAACTCATATTGCAGCAATAAATAAACAGTTGTTAGTACTACTAAACCAGCTTTACAAAGATAGAGTTTTCAGCTGCAAATACATAGAAATATGCTTCCAAAACTATAAAGAGTTAGAGTAATAAACCTCTAACAATTCCAACATAAGAATGATATGAAATTCAGCTCAAACCAGCATTATAATGAAACTAAACAAGTCTGATCAGAAACAGTAAGTACAGAAAATCAAACCAACAATGAAGAAATTCACCAAAATGGTCGCCACCACTTCAAATCAGCACGGAAAGACTTCAAACAGCAAACAAATAAAGCCTCCAATCATGGCGTCCAACTTCCAATTGAGAGAATGTGCCAAACATAGCTGAAACAGATGACACAATTCCTAATGCACTCAATAGTGAAAAGGTATGGCCTCCAAGAAGGTCGACCCTCTCCCAAAAATCAGATTCTCATAAATAAATTCCGAAAACTTGCACGACTGGGCACCCTCCATAGAGAAACAGCATGGGCCAGTACCCAGAACCAGATAAAAATTAGAGGCGAAGCTACAAACGGAAATTCGCTTCAACCGTAGTCTTTAGCAGTACAAACAGATTATAAACCACACTCTTGAATGAAGCATGGTCTTCAATCACCTTCTAGGAAGCCATAGTTTCAGGCCCGAAGAAAGGTATCATAAAGCTATAAGGCACGCAACCCCCGTAGCAAAGTCTGAACTCAGTTCAGCAGCATAACATTATGAAATTACCAAAATATGTGAATGAAGGAGCAAGGCATCAATAAATAAACTCTCTAGTTGAAAAATGAATCAACTATAACTCCCAAGAAGAAAACTCTTCAATTCCCTCATAGCACACCCATCACCCAAAAAGCACTTTTAAATATTTTAATTATTTAAATATTCCCTCGTTGGCATCCACCTTTTAACTCCTCTCCCTAGGCATCCAAGGCAAATGGCATTTAAGCATTAATAAAGGTATTAATTTTCTCATTTGGACGTCTACTTAAAGGCCCCAACTTAAAAACAACTTTGAAGTCATCGCCTAGGCATGGGGGAACAAACTCAAAACATGAAATTGACTAAATGTTGAAACTCAATCCAATGAAGCAACTAAAACCAACGCCCAAAACTGATTCTGCTAGACTGCCAAAAATAGCATGATGATCTGAGCTGAGCTGCTAATAATGCCACTGCCAAAAATAGACTTACTAAAAATAACAAGTGCCAAAAATAGTAAGTTCACTTCAAACTCAACAAAATGCCGAACTGAGTAGAATACATGACTTACTATTAATAGTAAGTGCCTGGAAAGGTTGACGGATTCAGATGCATGTCACACCACCCTGGCGATCTCTGAAAACCTAGAAAAACCCAAAAACCTTTCCTGCATGCAAGGAACCATAGAGAAATGCATGTCGTTTTCTCAACATGCATGTTACCTTATCCTGAAGCTCTCCAAAAACCCAGAAGGCTCCACCAGACATGCATCAAAAACTCACATGCAAACCTTCAAAATTGCATCTGAAACCTCCTATAAAATAGGAAACCCTAATTTCCATTTCTGCTTAGCTTACGAGTTTCCAGAAATAGGCTAAAACCAATTGAAGAGCGTACGGCTAAATTGGGGGCATTACATGTGTAGAGCTGAGACTTTAAAAGTCATGTTGAAAAGTCACAAAGGAGGACATGGCTGTGATCATAGGAGAATTGTGGGTCATATTGCTTTGAAGAAAAGACAGGTATAATGTCCCTTACTCGGCCTCGCCCTAGAGTTTGCTCGTTTATTAGGTTTAGGGTTTCCTCTCTCCAAATGAATGTCCTTCTAATGCAATAACCTTGGTTTGGAATCTGTATTCACCATATTAACAACATATCTGTTAGCATTAATATCTAGATATCCCAAAATATATTCATAATCATAAAGCAATAATGAAGACATAAGAAGAGTGCCATGGGTGGATCCGCCCTGAAGCCCTCATATAAAACTCAAGAGGTTGTCCATCACAAACCTTCTTGCCTAGTGGCTTAGTACCTGCATATTCCACTCATGGCAACACCTCGGAAGACACACGTCCTATCAAGGGAGGAGAACCATAGAGTCTGAAGTGGCCTAAGGCCTATCACCCTTCCATTGCCCAACCCTTGCCTCGGGCCTATGGGGCAGAATCTTAGGTGGGACCCCCACCCCTCCATGGCCCAACCCTTGCCTCAAGCCTGTGGGGCGGAATCTTAGGTGGGGTTTTTAGGCAAACCACTTCACTCATGACTCGCCCTTCCTAATAGGGTTACAAGCACATAGCAAACAATCTTTATACAATCACATAAATATACATTTATTATTGATTCATTTATATTCATCCATTATGCTTTGAGAGAATTAACATGAGCATATAACCAAATGAGCTATATCATGGAAATGTATCAAAATGCAGAAGTAATATGAAGCAACATTAATATACACACATCTATTTCAATTCTTATCACATTTATTTCTATCTACGGGTTGCCAATGATGCATGAGGCCAATGGCAATGCATTCTATCAATAAGAGATCCAACATCAATCTACTCTAAATGCAGTCATAGTTATTACTGAATTCCTTTAACAACAATGTCTATTCCCATAATGTCAAAGGAAAACATTGCACCAATGATCAGATTAGTAACATCTTATTAAGTATGTGTCAAAGTAGGCATTTGCATCAATAATCGGGTTAGTAACAATCTATATCTACTTATGCATAGTCCTAACTATAATTCTTCTTACTGATATATAGGGAACACCCAGAGAATATATCTGCTAAGGTAGATGATGCAGAAATCAGGATTTCCTCTTTCAAGAATGCAATAATTTTAATGAGGAGATTATGATGGACAATATGTGGGGTTTGCACCATCCTGATTCAGTCATATGCAATGGAGGTAATCCAAGATTATATGCAGCAGAGTCCCATAAATCAGTTCATGGAAGAAGTCTGTTGCAGGCATTTGAAGTTAATGCATTGAATGCTAATTGTTTATATATTTTGAAATGCTAAATATTATTGCTCGTGATGACATCACAGTATGATTTTCTAGTGTTGAACTTGGATTTCTAGACATTAGTGCTAAGTGAATTACTTCACCCAAATCAATGTGCCGGGCCCTCCTACTATAGACTGTATTGAATGCTTCTTGTAATGTCGCTTCAGATTTGTTTTGATCCCACAACACAAAGGCAGCTAGAACAATTAGTTTCAGTAGTAGCTCTCAATGGTAAACTATTAGATTGCTTTTTCCCTTGTTATTGGTTCTTGCCTTCATTGATATAAAATTGATAAAGAGAAATAGCTCTCTGCTATTATGCCTGGTGAATATAAATGTAAATCTGTCTGTTTTTAAGCCTGTATCTGTATATATAGACGGGACAAGCATATACCCCTTTATACTCAACTTTGCCAAAAGGCGTTGCCTATCACCTTTGCCTTTCTAGAGTTGAATCCCTTTGTTTGTTATTGTTTATCATCTTAATTATTACATGGACGATTATATTACAGTGTTTACTTCGATATGATGTTTAGATTGTTCGACGGTTGAGACTTATCTTGGGACGGATAAGTGAAGGGATACTACACAACACTGGTGTGTGAGTGAAACAGTGATTTTCTCTCCTAATACACGGGATCACCCTTGGCGATTACTCATGGAGTCAATCATCAATTGTCCACCTATAGTAAACTTTAGTATGTTCACCGCTTTGTCCAAAATATAGACTCTACATCTATCATAGTATTTCTTCTCGTGATTAGAAATGTCGATCCTTCTTTATTCAATGGTTATTCTGGGCGCTAGAGGGAGGTAGATATCAGCACTTCTCTGAACACATAGCCATCGTGGCTATTGTAATATGTGCAGGTCAAGGATTATCACGGAACAATCTACCAGCCAATCATTGCTTGCGAATGAGAATAATACCAGTGATGGCATGATCTGATTAAGTGTCGGCTAAATCCAAATCTTCCGATTTATGAAAGGATGTTGGTGGCGGCAGTAGAAGTCAAAAAGGTCGGATACTATTTAAGCTGCAAGGGAGAATATCTTCCGGTTTATAATTCCCACAGAAATATCGAGGTTTTTACCATTGTATATTTGGGAGATAATGATTATAATGTTGATTTATGCCTAAGTTTCATATTATTTTTATATACTTTAATAATGATTATAATAATATTTCAGTATTTATGATGTTCTTTATAACTTTTATAATTATAATATTGTTTTCAACAATTATAATTATAACGATTCTCAAATGGTTAATAACTTTTAAGTATGTTTTTTCGTTATTTAATTGTCATGATTTGGGGACATGACAACAGGGTTTAATTCTGACATGGAAATCAAATAAGACAATTAGCAAGTAAAAGACAAGCTTATTAGAGGCAAACGCAGCTGAAGGTATTCGCTTAGAAGGAATCGCAAATATTATATGAGTCGGGCCATATGGTTGTGCAGCCACCTTCTCAAAACCGAGTTAATTCATCTTGGAGATTCCACGTGACAAAAGAGGTCACCTTAGACCTGTCGAGAGCTTTTGTGTGCTAGCTCCATAGTGATAGTTTCTAAGCTTGCAGGGTCGGCCTTCTAGCAGAATTGCGAGTTTCAGCTAGCATCATTCATTCTACCCTGGTCGAATAAATCTGAGGCTATGAACAAAGTGAATTAAGGCGTGGCATTCTCTAAGGTCTATACTCTATTTGCAAACCTATGATGGTCCTTCTAATGCTAGCGCATTATTTCAAGTTGGTCAAAGTCATTTCATAAGGAGTCACTCGACTCTTTTCATACTACCCAGGCGATTCTTTATGTAATGTCCCCATTTTTATATGGCGGCATTGTGATTAGATAATTAATTTAAGGTTGCCAAAAAAGGTTAAGTTTTAAAAAGGCAACTTGAATTAATTATTTATAGGTGCAAAAGTAACTTAAGTTAGCAAAGTAAAATATATTGAATAAGTTACTTTTGAAAAAGAAATTATAAGTTAAAAAAGGTGAAGAAAGACAAGTCAAGAAGCCATGAGGAGTTACAAGGAGGAGGTGAATAAAAGTATTGAGGAGCTCATTGCTAGCAGGCTGTATTTTGGATTTTGGAACAGGCTCTTGTTGGTTGATGTGGTTCACAGCCTTTCTGAGGTGGGGTGACCTCTAAAAGAAGATTGGCCTCAGCAGTGAAAGATCTTCCCTGGCTGATAGTTGGAGGAATCATTCAGGTTTCTCGATTGGTATTGAACGATTTAAGTTGTTGAAATTTGTGAGTTTTCTATGAAAACAGATTTCATTACGCGGGTTTGGTATTTAGAACATTTTTCAAGATTGGTAATTCAGAGAATTGTGGTGCTGGTTTTCTTTAATGAATGAAAATTTTCTACAAGAACGTCGCAAGGAGTTTAAGAGGAAAATCATAGAGAATATATCGAGAAACAATTGTTCGTCGTTGCAAGGAGAATCTATGCATAGCTTAGGAAATAATTTCAATGCCATTATTTAATATTTTAATATGGCCAATAGTTAGTATTTGAGCCGCATGGCTTATTATCGACATGCTTCACGCCAATACACCTTGAATTAATAATATAGAATTCCATGGTTCTGACAACAACGCATCTGCAATATTATATGTGATTTTAATCAACTATCATATTGATTTTGGGTGGTCCAATATAAGGAATGACTAGTTAAAAGAGTTCGCACCAATTCAAGGAGTAATCGGGAAGGAAGGAATGGAAGTTGAAGCGCTTCACCAGGTAAAATCGACCCAGCATAAAGTATTGTAAGGATTTAAACTAAATTAAAGTTTTAAAGAAAAATAGAGTTTATCTACAAGGTGGTTAGCCGCCTCCATATTTTCATGGGTTCTACATTAAGGAGGATTTATCTATCGAGAAACATTCTCAGCTTTCATTCAAGATAAATCAATGAAGCCATATTTTGGAAGGCAAGTCATGGTTCTATCAAGCCAAAGAACAATTAAATTATTCTTGTATAATGCACACAACATTTTCTTTGAAACTGCCGCTTCTATCTTTACTTTCCGGATCTATTAATCAACTGGGGAAGCTCTGTTAAAAATCGTGGTTTCCAATTCACATCGAAGACTTTAGTTAATTCTGGCCACACCTCTCCAAGCCATGCGTACAATTTCAGTTAAAGTGATTAGGCAGGTGTTTTTTTGAATGAGACACCATAGTTCAAAAACAAAAAGAAACATCAAATTCGAACTGTTGTGGCTAGAAACAATTTTGGTGAAGGAGTAATATATCGATTTCTTTAAGCTGCCGTGTAATTCATGAGGATATCGTGGCAAATAATCAACTGGGTGATATAGGGTAGATGACGATTTTGTGAAGATTAATTAAATAAACACCAGAACCATATTTGGGCCGAAAGTCTTGTGAACAGAGTCAGTGCTAAGGAAAATTGATAATGCCTCTTTCTCTTAATCTATCGCATAAGGGGAACAAGTCGTTTTGTCATTTTCGTAAGCTCGGGTTTGAAGTAGGTGTCGTGGGCATTATCCTTGCATTGCTGTCAATATTCTTGAAGCGGAATCCAAAAACATTACATAGAATGACATGAATGAAGAAGCGTGGAAGTATTGGATCGGGCAACAAATGGTAATTGACTGAAGCATAGCGATACTCTTGGGAGTACAAATAATCCTCATATTCAAATATTCTATTCCAACTTTGTACAGCTACAGAAAACTAAAGGTCAGAATATTATACTATTAATTCAGTATGAACTGTGCACCTTCTGAATTGTGACTTGTTTCATATGAACGTTCTTATTCTGAATTAACTATACATATATATATGTTGCTCTGTTTAGGAACTTGTGAAAGTTTCTTATGTTGTGATTCATTGCAGTATGTGTTGCTCTGTTTATGAACTTGTGAAAGTTGCTTATATCTATAGTGTATAAGTCAATTATCAAACTAGAGCAATCAATTAGTACAGAGTTCAATGCAGCAATCTGGTAAACCATTTGTCATAATGCCAATGCACATGAGTAATTTGAAATAAAAAAATTATATGCACTTTGGGGTAGACCATTTCACTTTACCAACCATATACAGGCTTAAGCTCAATGTGAAGTGCATGGGTTCAAACATTTAATAAAGTAGACGATCAGTTCTAGTTAACCGAGACAATGCCAGGAGTCTCTTTACACTTGTATTTATGTTTTAAGTCAGAACTTGAGGTGTTTGTTGTACATTTCTGAGATGTCTCTTTACCATCTCCATGCTACTGTAACCTCAGAAAATGATTATAAGCAGTTGGATTGGTATTCCCTGAGTTTGTATGAATCTGATGTTAAGTTCTGAGCAAAAATACAATGTGTGGACAGTTATAGAAATCAGCAATATCTCAGAATTTTTGTCAATCTATTCATGTTCATGCAATAATATGTCAAACATTAACTCTCTGTTTTGATGCAATCAAATGAAGTAGTTTGATAAAATAAAATATCTATCAAACTAAGTAAAACCAATCAAAAAAAAATTGTCACACCACAAGTAGGGGATCTTACAGTGGTAACAGCTCATTGATCAGCTTCAGATTTAAATTATGGGTTCAGTCAGTGACAAAGAATTGGTATCAGGTGGTGTAAAGTGGTTGGCAAGAATACTCTATGAAACAGGCAGTAAGCTTGGCAGTCAACCTAGGGATGATACTTTGGTCACATTGAGAAGAGTAGAAGAATGTTTAAGTCTTGTTGAGCAATTGTCTTCTGAATTGTTCCAAATTGCGAAGACTCCAACAGTGACTTCTTTGGGTGAGCACGAGTTATTGAGACACGAAAACCAGGAGATAAGGCTCATTGTTACTCTTTGCCTCAGTGAAATTATAAGGATCACAGCTCCTCGAGTTCCTTATAATGTTGGCAACATGAGGGAAGTATTGCAGCTGATTATTGGAAGTTTTGATGGAATAGGTGATGTTAGAAGTCCTTTTTGGAAGAGGGTCAAGATCCTTAAGATTATGGCACAAGTGAGATTGTGCATTGTTATGATTGACTGTGATTGTAATGACCTCATTTTACAGATGTTTCTTCTTTTTGTGGATTTGATTAGTGAGGAACATGATAAATCTATTCAGGACTACATGAAGATCATTATGGCTACAATCATTAATGAAAGTGATGAAATTCCCCAGCCTATCTTATCTCTATTGTTGGCTGTTCAAAAGCAAGAACATGTACAGCTGCTTGTAACTCAGTTCACAATGTTTTCAAACAATGTGAGGGTAAGCTAAGGCCCTACTTGTTTGATGAGGAGCAAGTGGAAGAAAAGAGGTTTAAATCTAAAGTGGTTGATGACGAGAATGCTTTACATCATGATAGTTGTTTGACAGAACCCCAAGATGACATTTTCAATGCTCATGAAGTTGATATCATCCTTGAAAACAAATCAGATTGTGTGCTGCATGATGCTAATCAAAAATCTGAAAATTTATATGAGAGGGATGGGTCCCAAGAATCCAATCAGTTGGCAAGACAACTGAAGGTGAATGAAGATCAGATTCATACAGCCATTAGACACTTTGATGACACCCTTCAGCTGATGGTTAAGTATTGTTGGAGGATTCCTGGGATATTGAAGGACTTTCCCTTGAAGGTTTTCATGCGCTCAGAGAGGCGTTGATGATAACGAAGACCAATTACATGCAGCTACTCTCAGATAGAGATCACTTACTCCAGCTTGGTGAGATCTACTATGATGCACTTGAGGGGAAAGAAAGGGAAGTGGATAAGCTTACTGATGAGCTTATTGTCATGAAGGATTCCTTGAAGAGCACTCAAAAGGCCCTTCAAGAAGCAGAGGTTCATATTGACAAGCTTTGTGAGGAGCTGAGCTTAGTCCAAACTTCTTCATCCACAACAGAGACTCAGTCTTCCAAGGCTGCCATGACGCCTACAGATGAGAGTGGTACTTATGGGTTGAGGGCCCAGGATACAGACATGACAGAGGCAGAGATGCATATACCGTGTGGACCAACTAGTAGTGAGTTGCATGCATCCACACATGCCAGGTTTACTAGTCTCTACATTGGCAAAGTAGAGATTTCTATTGGTGAGTCTTGTGCTGAGGGGGCAGAGTCTTGTGTGACTAGCGTGTTGAATCATCACGCTGTCCCATCTTATGTGCATGAGGACTGCAAGGTGTCTACTAGTGGGAGCATGTCTCCTACATCTGCCAGAAAATTGGGTAATGCATTGGTTGAGGTGGATGGTAGGCTTGAGCCTAATGAGTCATCGGGACTCGAGGAACAGCTGATTGTCACTGAGAATAGGGTTGTCCAAACCTTATCTCGTTTCGATAGCACACACAAGTTTGTGGAGTACCTCATGTGGCCAGCACAATTGGAGGAAGGGCGGACAGGGGTAGTAGTTGTACTTCCATATCTAGTCTGCAAACTACCGTGCGTGTCTTGCAAGGAATTAAGTCGGATTACCTCAAGTTGCTATTAGACAAGGACTTTGCTATTGGGTTCACAGAGGGATCCTATAGAGTATCTACCCAATTAGCCCTTCAAAATGGGAGACGTGAGCCACCTCCTGATTCAAGTGATGGGAGTCACGAGGAGTGTGTTCCACATGACTATGTCAGTCAACCTTTGACGCAAGCAAGTGCATTCTATCTTGACTACATAGTAAGGAGTGCTCATCACTTCACTTTTAGTCCACACACAGATGACTTGTTGATGCGTAGGTGTGGGTTGGCTGGAGATTTATATGATCCATTGCGAGATGAAGTGTTACCATCTACAGAAGATGGAACTAGAGATTGCGAGTATCTGACTCTGTTACTTTCAGATGGTTGTTTATAGGGTCAAGGATCAGATCTTCATCATGCTGATGTGTCCATGGTAGAGTTTACAACTTCTTTGTTTCAAAGATTGGAGGCTTGGTTGCAGGGATGTTGTGGTGTTAGTGAGCATGATGGCTTGGTTAGTTCATTCCACAATGATGGAGTTCTACTCCATAAGTTGACAGGAGACAACTGCTCTATTAATGGGGACAGGGTTTTCTTTCGTTATCCTTGGAGGACAGCAATTGTTTAGGAGTTTGGAGGAGAGTTGTATCATCTCCTTAGCATTGGAGAGTGGCATAGGGTTGGTACTTTGACACCCTATGATCCGGGCAGTTTGGTATGCATTCCCATAGGTTGGATTTCCAATCTAGAGGGTGCTGATCTGTTTTATATCTGCAACCTAAGAGGAGCAATTACACATCTTTCAGCACCTATGAGGGGTAGTCATCACATCCATAGGAGGTTTGCAGAGCATGGAGAGAGGTGTTGTGATGCAGATACTTCGAGATACTTTTATCTCCTCATGTTCGATGGATGTGAGGTTCTGATGTGTTGGGATCCAAGTGGCAATAGGTTTGACACGTTAGTGCGGTTGGATCCCGATGAGTTTCTTCACCACTCTCAACATGATGAAGGTTATGTCAGAATAGCGCAGTGGAAGTCAATGGGTAATGTGTATGGCAGACTTCCATTCTAGTTATGGGATCCAGGGATTTCTATGTTGGGAAGATTGCTCTACATCAAGTTAGTTGTTTACAGTGGTGTTGAGTATCGTTGGGCATTCTACAAATTTATTTGGGATCCTGACATTCGGGCGACAAGCCAAGGCATTCAATTGAGATTGCTTGAGGTCAAGCAATTTTGAGGAGGGCGGACTGTAATGTCCCTTTTCTAGCCAGCATCAAAGTTTGACGGATTTGCCTATCATTTGGTCCTCGTAGGCTAATGATGGTGATTAGAGGGCCTTGTGAGGGAGTTATCTGGTTCTCAGATGGCAGTTTATAGTGTTTTCCTATCCAATTCTTGGGCATATTCAAAGGTGATCTTCTTTAGGTGTTTTGGGCTTCGTTTATACATACTTAGTATTTTTAGTAAGTCACTCAAATGTTGGGGATCCAGTCTTACTATTTATAGTAAGGCACCCTTGTGAGTAGAGGAATCAGTGGGCTACCGTCTGGCATTGACAGAATTAATAAATATTGATTATTGATGGAGTTATGGTATTTAATTATTAATAAAGTGATACTTTAATCATAATTAATTATAAAAGTGAATATAATAATGACTTTATTTGACTTTATAATAAAGGCTTATTTAATGATATAAAGTCATGGTTTTGGGTGCCCACTTGAAATGATATTATAATAAAACAAAAAGCAAATATATTTCATTATATTTAATGATCAAAAGGTGCTTTGGAAATCATGGCTCTTGGAGTTGATAGAAAAGGTTCTCAAAAAGCAAATTCTTTCATTCATGGATTGATACTTGTGAAAAACTCAAGAGTTTTTGTGTGGAGGAGAAACTAGGGTTTCTTGCTGCTGCAAATCAATCTTGGAGAATGTAGCTCTCTCAGATTAAGCATTCTACAAGTGTGAAATACCACCCAAGGTTTGCTCTTCAAGTGTTGCATTCAGGAGTCACATTTGTGCTTCATCGATTTGCAGGAGAGATTCAAATAAGGGTTTACAGAGCTTTCAAGATCCGAAATTGTCATCCAGGTATGAATGCTTCAATGTAATTTCATGGCATTAATTAATCTGATATAATAATATATTTGTACTTTAGCATTTCTTTGTTCTGCAATTTTATGCATTATCTGGCAATTTGTTCAAAAACTACAAAACCTAAACAAACATTTAACAGTAGAATTTAGTTAACAAATATCTCAGATCAAGGTGGGATATTTCAAAGAGGTAGTAGACTGGTTCCACAATGTAAGTAGGCCACCCCATGTGGATGGTAACAGGAGTTCCTACCACTTGTGGGCCAAGGGGTGATTGCCACGCTTTTGGGCTTAGTTGTGATGAACAATCTTTGGGTGCCCTATCATGCTTTCCTCTCCAATCCTTACTGTGGTTGGTTATTGGGAAAGAAACTATAGATTAGATCCAATTAGATGATGTTATTTATCTTAATTGTTCATTTACTCTTTAAGTTTAATAGCTTTTATATGATTTAATTTTAGAATACTATTTGTGAAACAAATTATACTGTTGGAATTGATACTTTTGGGCAAAAATCAGGCATACCCCAATTAGGGGACATTACAATTGGTATTGGAGCATTAATCCTGCCAGCCTGTGGGACAAACTTTTATCGCCAATCAATTAGGATTAACTATTCATCCCTCTTCTTAAGTAAATAAAAAAAAATCAAGTCGGCCAACATTGCATTTCTATATGTGTATATCTTTCACATGTATGCTTCGCGTCTTACATGTATTTATGTGTATGCTTCGTGTCTTGCGTGTATTTATGTGTATGCTTTGTGTCTTACATGTATTTATGTGTATACTTCGTGTATTACATGTATTTATGTGTATGATTCATGTCTTTCGTATAACTATGTGTTTGCTTCATGTTCGATGTGTCTTCAATAGGTTTACTCCATGTGTGTTTATGATTACTTTATGCTTAACAATTATGAAAATCTCAAATCTACAAGAGATTAAAAACACTACTATAAAATCTGTCAAATGCTTCTAGGGTTGAGATTCTGGTGTATTTTGCCATAATAAAGAAAACAAAATTAGAAAGCACATAAGAAAAGGCAAGCCTAACCTTTTGAAAGGCGTGGAAAAAGGAACCTAAATATTTTTCGTCCAAATAAAAGAGAATTTATTCTTAGGATGAATATGTCGATTGGTGGTAGTTAGGAGAGATGTTTTTGAATTTTACATAAACCACCCGCCTTCCCCCCTCCCCAACACGTCTCTTCAAAGGCCCTAAGGCTAGAAACTAAATCAACAAAGGAGGAATTATTATGACTGATTACAAGTAATAGACAACAGCACAACAAATTAAATTATTTAAAATTAAAGTATTATTAGTCTCCAAATGCAGCGATGAAAAGTTGTAACTATTGAGGTGAAAAGGTGTGACTCCCTCAAACTTGAGATATAAAAGGGAGAGCATTTCCTTTGAGAAAGACATCCATAACACCATTGAAGAATTCAATTGAGAATAGAACCTTAAGTGATTTTGCAACTAAACCAAATTAGGAATAGTGATGATGTGAGAAAAGATGTGACTCCTAATGTTAAAGGTTGTGACCCTTCAAATGTGAAAGGTGACTCTTCAAATGTCAAAGGTTGTGACTCCCTCAACAATAAGATATAAAAGGGGAATCATTTCTTTGTGAAGAAATCATCAATTGGAAACAAATCTATCAATCAATTTGGAAGTAAAGTATTATTCTCAAAAGCCAGCCATGAGGGGTGGTGACTCATTTATTGTGAAGGATGGTGACTCCTTCAAGAAATGGATATAAACTATAAAGGATAAATCAATTCATTGACATTCAATAAGCAATCATCACTTACCTATTCATCAAGAAATCACTACACCAAACAATAACTTAATGAGTATGCAGCCAAGAAAGCCTTTATCCCAACTACAAATGCTTTCTTGTCCACATAGCAACAAAAGAACTTTCCAATGGCATCAATGAGCTTCTTGGCTCGAGAAACTCCAACCATGGAAATCTTAAACTTACCAAGATATGAGTTCAAAGTGAAGTCTTTATCATTCAAGTTCATCTCTCACAAGGAGATAGGGGCTTACATGAAAGGCACCATAAACATCTAGACATATCACATCAACAAGTCCTTAAACTCCAGATTAAACCCATAACACCCAGATTGAAACATTATAAAGTGAATTACTATCAATAATAGACATCCAAGTCTAAATACAATCAAATTTTGATATGCCAAAACAAAAAATTTGAGCATATGTAACGAAGACAGCCCAAATCTTTAGGAAGATACAACTAGCAGATTTTGACTCTTAGAGAGACCTTAGGAGAAAATTTGGAAAGAACCATGGGCACTATAATTTGAGGTTTGTGTTTTGAGATTTATCGTAGGATATATTCATCAAGCTTCATTGAGGCAAGAACACATTCGTTCTAATAAAGAGTAATATGTTCTATTCATTTTGTGCAAGATCATAATGCACAATCAAATTCATAACACATATGATCTATCCCATACTCATAGAAACAATGGTGATGCATGGATCGACCTTGCAACTTACAACATTGATCTAGTGAACTTTGAACTAGTGATATAGAAAATATTTCAAGATTATTTCATCCAAGGCTCTTCTTCTCCTAAGTCATTCTTCTTTATTGGAGTAGCTCTACATCCATGATTAAGATCAAGGACATCAATATAAATTTGATACAATTCAAGGTGCACCCAAATTTGTTACGTAAGTCTATTTTAAGTTACAATGTGGGCCCATAACCCACAAATCCCCGGATCATTTTCACCTCTATAACTCTGAAAAAAATCAGGTAAAACAATACCCTCCTAAGATATGAAAATAATCTTAGTGTCAAACATGGGGATATGTCAAATTTTTACAAGAGTAGTGACAACCTCCAATTGATTTGGAAGTTGGACAAGAATTGGATGTTAGTGTAAACCTATGAATTTAAGTCCTTTTATTGAATATTTGTGGGTGATAATCATTTGCTATGAATTCTAAGACTTTGTACATCTTTCATTTTATTGGACTTGATCAATCCAATAATTTTGTACTTGAGTATCATCCAAGAAATATATACTTAGAAGGTTATAACATTACCTATGAGTCTATGACAAGGTGATATATGTTGAAAAATGTTTGACTAAGTTGAGTGTTACAAAGACACTATAAGCTATTTTACATCCTCATTAGAAATGAACTTGCCTCAAACTTTGTTGAATGCTTACACAAAATACAACAAGGGTAATCAAGAGTTTGTATTCATTGCTCCGAATCTTTGTGATGATAAAATGAGAGAAAACTTATCTTAAATTACGGACCTTTCAAATTTCCAACTCTTGGTTATGCTGTTGAGAATTATTGGGATAACTCACTCCTTGAATTAAAGGCACAAACATGGTTATCATGATGTTTACTAATGATTAGTAATAAATATATATTGTCATGGCTTATGATCTAATGTCAATTTCTAATGACTAGTATTGTGTGCAGGACCTAAACCAGGATTTATATCTTATAAGGGCATTTCAATTGGTAAATTTATAATCTTATATGTATTACATTTCTTATTTTGGTTGAAATTGTGGTTTTAGGTCAAAATCTAGGAATATCCCAAATAGGGGAAATTACAATAACACAATACTACCTTATATGACATTATCCTATATTGTAAAGGGTTTGTTGTGTTGCACAAAGAAAGTTAGGCAAGAAGATCATATCATATTGCACACTACCTTACAAACCTTGCAGTACAACGTATAAGCATAAGACACTCAATAGCTCTACAAATGTCATTTAGCCCATTTCTAGACCCATATATCCATCATAATACATATAACACTTAAATAGCCTTAAGCACACCTTAATGTGCCTGAATAAGCTATGATAAGGATAAATATCATAAAGAAAAAGGAAAATTTGTAGAAAGAGAATAATTAAGAGTTTTTATGAAAGGATATAAGGAAAAGGCACCATGAAGAGACATAAAGAGGCTATATAAGGAAGAGAAAGTGAGTGAGAAGTGGAGGAATACATGGATGAATGAACAAAGAAGATATATGATATACATATATATGGGATATATATTTAGCAAATGTCAAAAGAAGAGAGGCCAGGACGAGAAATGACAGAGAGCAGGAAGTAGAATAGAGTATAGAGCAATCCAGAGAATATATAATGACTGTAATATAAAGAGTAGTATCGAAGCATATATGATGTTTATATCTATACTTACAATACAAAATGTACATCGCATAAGGGATATATAATATGAATATATGAGTAGATTGATTTTATGGTGTCTATAGATAGATGAATAAAATTTGTTTTCTTTCTATTGTGCATATGTTACCTAGGCACCATTTTGATTTCCTTCGTGTTGCATCACTCTAAAGTTGATTTCTCTAACATAAATTATTATGTCGAGAATGTTATGGTGTACATGAAAACAAAACATAGCCAACATATATGTAAAAAATAAAATATAAAATAAATGTTTCAAATTATAAATACAAAGCCAGCATAATGTTATAAAATTGATGCAAATAAAGCCAACATATATAAAAATAATATATACGAGTAAAAATATAAAAAAAGTCATACCAAATATTTAAAATAGTTTTACAAATACAAAAATATTTAAAATATCTATACTATTTTATTTTATCTACATTATTTATTTTAATTTTATTTGAAATTCATATGAAATTTAAAATATATTTATACAACATTCATATTTAAAAAAAAACCTTTACAATGCTATATCTTTAAAAACACTAAGAATGTACGAAATACTTCTATATCTTAAAAATTTACTTTAAAATAACCATAAAGTAATTAAAACAAAATTCATCTTATTGTGATACTTCAAAATAATACTTAGTAAAGATATGTTAATAAAATCTGTAGTTGCTGCCCCCACGGGTTAGAGGAGTTGGTTCAAGTCTTGGGTTTGCTCCCCGCGGTCTTGGGTTCGACTCTCTCTGACCCGGAAATCACCCCGCCGTGGACGCTGGGGGGCTGAGTTGGTTACCCCGTGGCCCCAAAGGATTAGTCTCACCTCAAGCTCGCCCCATAAAGGGAACCCACTAGGCTTCAGTCGCGGGGATACCTCTGAGATACCCAATAAAAATAAATAAATAAATAACCTGTAGTTGCCTATTTTCAAGTCAATTTGTTATATATCAATACAACATGCACTTCGAGAAGGATATCTCTCAACATATTTTAGATAGATTTTTGTAAAGTTAGATATGCTAGTCTAAATCTCGAACTTATATTTTATTTTCAAGGAGCCTATACTTGTGTTTAGTAGTTTATTGTTTCAATTGTTACCTTGCACACTTTTTATGAATAACTTTTTAAATATTATATATTTGCACCATCATCCCCAAATTTTATCCTTGGTCTCCCTGTCACCAAAACCCATTCCAAACTTCCCCCTTCCAAAGTCCCAAAACATTGTTGAACTATGCAATTAGGTTAGGCTAAGTAAAATATCATGTCATACTAAATATATATAATAAATGCAAGTGTGTAAGTTAATCATCAAATTCCTACAAATGAGTTTAGAGATAAAAAGGACGGTGGGTGAATAGCTCATTGGATCTACCCCCCACCCCTTTGAAACTAGAGCCATCAAACCCAATTTTGATGGGGCTTCAAAAGGCAAGCTAGGGCTAGCAAGGGAAAAAAGCCTTCTACAAAATCATTCTAAAAAATATTATTAGGGGTAGAAACATCTTCATTCCAAAGGCCACATATAACAAGGTTGAAGCTCTTTCTCTCTTGAAGACTTAAAGTTGTCAAAATAAAAGGTTGTGAGAGGCCTTATAGCGGAAGGGGAATTCTCTATCATCATCAAAGCAATTCAAAAAGTAGCTACTTGAAACTAAACACTAAAATATCTTGAGCAAAGTTTGAGTGATGCTCTAATCATTTGATAACATTGTTTTCAGCCACTACTTCTATGAATGCAATCGAGCAACAGACTTGCTAGCCAATTAGAGAATTGACCAATTCTCCTTGTAACTAGCCAATGGTGAAGTAGGGGACAATTGGGAAGGTTTTCCTTCATTCTTGTTTTCTAACAAACAAAATTTCACTCACTCCTTGCTAATTGGGTTTACATGAGGGGAGCTTGGGTAGCAAGTCCAACACCAGACTATCCCTTTCTAGGTTGCTAGATGATAAAACATCATTTCTCTTAGTGTTGCAACAACAAACCTAATTAACTCACAAGCTAGAGCATGACTTCCAACTTCAACACGATATAACCACAAATGCCACATTAATCCCTTCTAGATTTGGTGATCTACATGCCACCTAAAATTTCTAGGGGTTGGTGCTTGCTAGCCATTAAGGCTCAAGGCTAGTTAATGATTTTGAAGTGACTCATTCTTCCAAACATCATTTCTTTATTTAGTTGCAAAGATTTCTTGGTTTCCAATGCCTTGTTACTAACAATCGGAACTCAACTCACTTCTTTCTATCTTGCAAGCCAAATTGGACATTCTCATTTCCAATGACCTACAAACTTTCAGCAACCATAACAAATGCCCTTTAACTCTAAATCTTGATGCTTATCAACTTGCTTAGAAGATTGGTGATTTCATACTTCATTTTTTTTGTTCTTTCTCTTGCTTCTTATTCTTCTCATTCTTCTTCTAATATTTTTTCTTCTTCAAAGCTCTTATACCAAGTTAGGAAAAAAAAATTCACATAGAACTTTAGTATTGAAGGAAAAAGAGAGAAAAAACTAGACAATTGTATTTCAAAACAAGTACATTTGATACCCAAATTTTATCAACTCAATTTCTAAATTCTCAATTACACAACATAGCTTCAATATGATCATAGGACAACTAACCTCTTTAAATAAAGTCACTAGACAAGTGACCTACGAGGCATAGTCCATGTGGAATAATTCCACACACCTTAAATATAGGCATTAAAGCACTAAAATGCATAATACAATCCAACATTAATATTCTAACTAGACTCCGCTTATTGATGAAGGTGCAGCTCGAGACTTAGAAAATAACCCACAAACAAGAGAATAATTTTATTATTCAAAAAATGGAGCTTCTTACATGCAGAGGATCTCAAATCCCCAAGTTCTACAACACATGCAAGTTATAGAAAGCTACAGAATCACCCTTTCGCAATATGCGAGCTTGTCCCCAAAAAAAGTTACCCAAAAAATTAGAAACCCGCCCATAAATAGAGCTCCTCTTTAGTTTGGAGCCAAAACAACATTCAAATTTGAGTTTAGGCGGTTTGGCGCCGAAAATTTACAACATGAAGTTCAAATTTCAAAAGAGCATTTGCAATTGTATCTTCTAGAAAGTGCGCCAACTTCCAGGGGCCATAACTTTTGATTCGGGACTCCGATTCGCGAACCGTTTGAACCGTTGGAAAGGTCACGAAGTCAATAATGCGCTCAAAATTTGTTGCACCGATTTCGGCAAGTTTCGAGGCCGATCCAGGAACTCTAAGTGCCTCAAATCTAACTCGGAATATTTTCAAGTGCAAATCTGGTAAACTAAAACTGCAATATCTTTCCACCCATGAATAGAAATAAAAACCATAAATTGGGAATTTCACTATGACAAAAAGGGTATCCAAAAATGTAAAACATCTAAAAAATGAGAAACTTGAAATTTAACTATTTTGGGTGATGCAAGATTGCCCTAACAC
>VDFB02322695.1:0-10304 GCA_007258455.2 Sequoia sempervirens | reverse complement strand
AGCTTCTACATGTAGAGGATCTCAAATCCCCAAGTTCACACATGCAAGTTACAGAAAGCTACAGAATCACCCTTTCGCAATATGCGAACTTGTCCCCAAAAAAAGTTACCCAAAAAATTAGCAACCCGCCCATAAATAGAGCTCCTCTTTAGTTTGGAGCCAAAACAACATTCAAATTTGAGTTTAGGCAGTTTGGCACCAAAAAATTATAACTTGAAGTTCAAATTTCAAAAGAACATTTGCAATTATATCTTCTAGAAAGTGCGCCAACTTCCCGGGGCCATAACTTTTGATCCGGGACTCCGATTCGCAAACCGTTTGAACCATTGGAAAGGTCACGAAGTCAATAACGCGCTCGAAATTGGCCACGCTGATTTCAGCAAGTTTCGGGGCCGATCCGGGAACTCTAAGTGCCTCAAATCTAACTCGGAAGATTTTCAGGTGCAAATCTGGGAAACTAAAACTGCAATATCTTTCCACCCAGGAATAGAAAATAAAAACCGTAAATTGGGAATTTCATTACGACGAAAAGGGTATCCAAAAATGTAAAAGCATCTAAAAACCGAGAAACTTGAAATTTAACTATTTTTGGGTGATGCAAGATTGCCCTTACACCACTGGATGCTCCTACATCACTTATGCTAGTGTAATTTCTAATATAAGGGTCAAAAATATTTTCACAATTGAGTGAAAGGATACATTGATGATCACTTGGAGTGTCTTATCGCAATCTAGAAAGGCTAATACAAGTGAGGACTAACACCTCCATTGACAAATTCTAGGAAAAACTAGCAGATCTAGTAAAGGACTACAGTCTAGAATTGGATTATCATCAAAACTCTTAGGAACCTTCATTTCATGCCATAGGGATGGTTCAATGAAGAATCAAACTCAATTTTTGATGATGAAACCCTCCTTCCAACAAATGGCTTCAAGTTTCTAAGGCTATGCCCCAACTAGCTCAACAAAATCCAAATGAAGATCCTTTGGACTATTTTGTCTAGAAATCCTAATGCTATGTAAGGAAATTAAACCACTAAATGAAAAACATGTGGCTCTAAAGAAATTTTTCTTGGAGTTTTCCAATTACATCAACAATTTGAAGTACATTCAAAGGTGTAGGGTTGCAGAGATAGCAAGCATGTTCACCATGCAAGAATGGAAAGAATGTTGAACAATACCCTCTACCAAGTGGCATGATTTGAAAATGGAGTTTGCTTCAATGGAACTAACAGTCAAGCTAGCTTTTAGACATAAGCAAGGAATTTCCATTGTATTCAAGCAATCACCCTAGTAATCTTGTCCATGCTTCCTACCCAACAAATGATGACCCCTAAGAGGGGCATTGATTGTGGCTTTCCTTGCATTCATGTTCATGTTCGAGTTTGAGTTCGGCAACAAAAAGTTTTAGAGCAAGTTCATCAACTCATAAAATTCAAGAAAAAATACTGTGATTCTATTTGAACAATATAAATCTATACTTTTTTAATAAATTGTAATAAAAACTATTTAAAATTAAATATTATAATTCTAAAATTAAAAATAAACCATAATAAAAACTTACAATAAATATATATTATAAACCAAATAAAAAACCTATATCTAGATAAAACACTAAACTTGTCAAAATCTATTAAAATTTGATAAAGCTTTAGAAACCTAATGAAAAAAATTAAATAATAAAAAATCAAAATTAAAATTTAATTTAATATAATGATAAATTAAATATGACTAGGCTTAAGTTAAAAAATATAAAAGCATAAAATATAATAAAAATTAATATTAATATTTTTAAACTAATTATAAAATTTAATAAAAATAATTTATTATTACACATTATGAGAATTAAATATAAACCATTAAGCATCTTATTATTATATATTAAATCATAAATATTAAATTTAACTTTAAAGTTAAAACTAAGTCACTAGTTCAAGTTTAGGTTTGGGTACAAGTACACCAATATGGCAAATATCTATGGGTTGGATACTCTTTGGGTACATTCATACAAAAAACACACATATAAGTTTAGATAGCCACGTAGCATTCATATAATAAACAACCACCATAAAACCCTAATTAAATCATCTAGACTTCAATGTTAAAAACTTAAAATCCATAACATCCTTTGTGTGGACACTTAGAAGGCACTAAAACATAAAACGTGTTGTTTTTAATAGTGTGAAGCCAATAATAGTTGATTTTTTATAAAGAAATGCAATAGGTGATAAATATACATGCCCTAAAAAGACAAGCCATAAAACCTCATAACAATTGTACAATTACCCAAAACTAATTTCACTAATTTTCACGTGTCTTCATGTGTCTTTGTGAAGATAAACAATATGACGAAAAATAGAGAACATTTTTTTACACATATTTGCAAATTCTAGTTCTTTTTTAGAATGTTTTAGTTTTCTCTAGCTATGTATCTTCATTTTTATCAAAACACGATATTTCCATAGTCCAATATAGTGAATTCAAGCATTTCTAGAAGAAAATTGTGTCAAAATTTTGAATCATTACAATTTGGATCACACTTCATGATCCATCATTAGGATGAGTAAAAAGCCGGTTCCAGAACAAGATCCTTTATAAAGGAGGAGAAGCGAATAGGTATATAGAACAAGAATTGAGGTAAGCGGAGGAACAAAAAATCAATGTCATTAAAAAAAATTTAATATTAAATGATTATAATGCAGCAATTTAATGTTTGAACAAATATAATATAATTGATTTAATATTAATTTTTTTTAAAGTACTTGTTGACTTTTTGTTCCTCCTCTCATGTCAACTGTCATTCTACAGCCTCTTCTCTTTTCTTCCTTTATAAATGACCTTGTTCTGCAATCTTTCACTTACTGTTTTCCCCATCTTGATGATGGATCACGAAGTGTGATCCAATATGCATTGATACAATATTCTGACACAGTTTTCTTCCAGAAACATTCATATTCATCTTAGTCTTCTCCCAAGTCTAAGTGAGGGTGATTTTTGTTGGATCCTACCTAAAGTACTTGGTACTTCATTGGGTCCAACAGCCAACTTAGAACTTTCAGTCGGTAAGCTCTTTCATCCTAATATTAGCCACTTGGTTCCCCTAGATTTTGGCCTTAATGGTACCTGGCAACTATTTGTTTGTATTTGGATACAAATTCCGGTTAGTTTTTCTGGTTTAGGACTGAATAAACCCCTAGTGTTGCTGATCAAAATAATATGTTATTATCAAAATGATGCATTATAGATCAAAATGATGGTAAAACCGTAAATCTATCCTTTGACCCAAAAAATAAAACTTTCAAGTCATTTCAATGAAATATTATAAGGCTCCATGTTGATGCTGGTTTACAAAATGAGGAATAAAATGTACCTGTGCTGCAGGCCACCATAGCTCTTTCTTCTCACCCTTATACCACAAGAGACCGAATGTCAGCATCCGTTGCAATGGCCGCTGACTCACACGACCAATCAATTCTTTCAAGACATATCCTACCATAGCTCGAACACCTTTGTCATTATCATTAACCAAACGTGCCACTAATGGGAGAAAAAATGTTTCTGCTTGTTCATCAACCACATTACTCGGAAATTTCTGAATGATCGCATGTAACATTTCCAACACAGCTTCTCGGCCACATGTATGCTCATAGCTGCAATAGATGCAATCAAGCAAGTCTCATTTAAACAATAAAACATAATTCATTATATTCAAGCTTAAGAAGGGTTCAATGTGAAGAACAAGTTACCAACACTCTTACCTGACATTTGCAACTAAAAAATCTATATGTTGCTGCAAACGCTTCTCACCAAGAGGATAGTCGAGGAGAAACTTTAATAGAATTTGACTACATTGCTTGCGAATAGGTTGAAGTTGACTAGTGACCATTAGATGTGCAACTCTAGTTACTAAATCGTAAAGATCCGGAACCATGAGCTTCCGCCCAATAATTGCCTTTAAAAGTGACAGTGCAATGGTATTTGAGCTACTCTCCAAATCAATGAAAACTGGAGACTGTAGAAGCATTTTTAACTGACCATCTGACATGGTTGTATTTGCATGCCTTAAAAGCACAATAAGTAAATTGATAGAAGACTGCATCAAGGGACTATGAATCTTTCCTGATCTCTGAACCATAGCAAAAACCAACGAGGTAATGTTTCCCCCAAGAACATCAATGGATGGAAGGTGGAATCTCAATAGTAAGGCCAGGCATTTTACAGAGTGTGATATAACTCCTTCATATTTGGATTTGAGACAGTGATGTAGAAGTTCCAAAAAGGGATCTAACATGGATATTATGTGAAGATCATTCTTATCTACTTTGATATGTTTCAGATGATTTTCAAGAAGTCTCAGCGCAAACACTGTAATTATATACCTATTGGGTGCATCTGCATCATCCACGGTGCCTTTCATTAAATTTTTGGATGAGTTGGTTGATCTTGAAGATTCTACCTCTGGCATGGTAACAATATCAATCCTCCTACCAATCTTTTCATCCTGCAAACCATCCTCAACCAAACCATATACAAAAACAAGCAAATCTTGTGGACCTAAAGATCTATTAGACTGAAGGCCAGCAGCTATATGCCGCAGCATCGACTCAACTTTAGCTTTTTCTTTGGGTGCAAGTGTTTTATGAAGATTGTGCTCAACAGGTTTAAGCAGTGCACTAGCATGTCTATGGAATGTAATATTCTGAGAAATCAGTTGCAAACTCTCATAAGACTTGCTATTCTTTGTCTCTTTCATTTTGGAAGCAATTTTCTCAACTTCCTTTTCTTCAGCAACTTCACCCATAATATCATTTTCTGCAATTTCTAAAAGACCCTGCAAACAATAATCAATGTCTCCAACATCCAAGGAAGATGAAAGTTTTGACAGTATAAAATTCATTGTATACCCTAGCACATGCAATTCATATCCCCTTTTCAAAGATGTCCGTAGTGCTTTAATGATGAACTGTAAATACTGTGGCCCTAATTCCCTAGCACATGCAGCTAGGGCAGTCCTTGCTTCATCTCTTATAGAATCAGCACGACTCTTCAGCAAATTAGCAATCTGCTGTATAATGCGAGGGAGCTCTGATTCAATTGTACCCTTTGGCATAAGTTTCAACAATTTCACTGCAGCAAGGCTAACTGAAACATTTACAACATCTGAGTTAGAAATCATGATTTTATTCATTTCAGGGAGGATGCTCTTTTGTAAGCGTTCCTGTATTTGAGGAGAAATAACAATGTCTTTATCACAGCTACTTCTTAAATCCATAATTCCCTCATCCCTAACTATTTCTTTGTGCTCAGTTTGTTGATCCTGATTTTCTGAATCTATATATGATAAATTTCTCTCGACAAAACAAAATTTGTCCAATAAAGAGCAAATCAGCCGTACAAGTCTCTTGTTAGTTTCATGCTTGGAATCCATGAGCCGAAAGGATCTCATCAACAGGCTGAAGTAAGACTCCCATCTTATCCGACCAGAAATACATGCAAGAGATTCTATGCAAGAGCTAATGATATGCCCCTCCTTGTCACTTTTGGATTCAAGCATCATATTGAAAAGGAGTGGCACAAATATTTGCATGAGAATTTCCTGCAAAATTTTGAATATATTAATTAGCGAATGCAGTGAATTGCTGTAAATACAATCACATAATGATATGGTAAAGACCAGCAAACCATAGCACCAGGGTCCAAAGTCACCTCAGATAGATTTCCAGCATCCACGAGATTCCTAAGACGTGCCATTGCTTTTGCTCTCCTGTGTTTCTGCATTTTCGAAGAATTTCCTGTTAAAATGTAGAATAAACAATTCCTTCTAAAGAGTGCATGAGAAAAAAGGCAAAGAAATGAAAAACGTGCTATTAAACCTGAATGTGAAGAATGTTACTGAAGAAGTCAACTTCTAAATCTGTGCTGGAAAGAGGCTTCAAATCATTCAGAGATGTAATATCAGATAAGTTGATCACCATTGCACGCAGTAAAACCATCCATTCCTACACAAATATGTGACAATGTTAAAGCAAAATGCATTTCTCTAATATTTTAGATGTAAGTATACAAATTTGCAACGACTAACAGGAAATAATACCCTTTGGATGGTTGCCTCTGAAGTTGTCATAGCATTCCTTAAATGTAAGAGAAAAAATCTATAGATTACACGTTTAACAGATATTTTACTCCAATTGTTCTTGTTCTCTGTCATGCAAGGAATAATAGTTCCTGACTCCTCTTTTCCATGGTTATTTTTGTTACCACTTTGGTTTCCTTGGTTCTCATTCTGCTGCACATCCTCTTTGCTTCCTAAAACCGTAGCAGAAAACTCAATGAAAGAAAGCAGACATGCAGAGGCACTATCCCTGAGAGAAAGCTCTTGAGAAGACAAATCATACACACAATTGGAGAGAATAAGCAAGGCACATGGCTCGCCAATATGAGTAAACTTTTTAGAGGCTATTTTCTCATAAGCAGATAGCCTTTTATCAAAATCATATTCTCCAATCATATCTGATGACATTGCATTTAATTCCCATATCAATTCTGCCTGCAAGGGAGATCAAAGAAATATAAATATATGTGTATCTTTACATATATAGTCTGATTTAAACTAATGAAATGTTTAATCACAATCATTGTAAGCCAAAAACATTGGTTGTTACCACCAAAGCCAAGGAAGGATCCTTTTCTGCCAGCCTCCTGAGAATATCACAAATGGCCAATCGAACATATAATGTAGCAGAAGTAAGCAATGAACTGAAGGCATTAAGCAGTTTAAGGGAAATTCCATCTTTTAGTGCCGGTAAAACTGCTTTCACAACAGAAAGTATTTCGTTGAAATGCTCTGCAAGTTATGAAAATTATGGCATGTTAATAATTGGAAGGATATTCAAAGTTCAAATGTTAATAATATGTGAAGCTACCATGCAGCTAGAATCTCTCTAGTCATTATTAACTTCTATAGTTTTCTCACCATCTTTTCTATCTTTCTTGACCTCAAGGAATGGTAATAAACCATCAACGAATTGATTCACTGCTTCTGAATTTGTCACATATTTTCCCAATGATTGAAATAATCTGAGCACTCTCTTACCAAGAACAGTGGTGTTTTTCCTGCTAATCAAACATCAGGTAGTTAAAATTTGTCAATCAACATTCAAATCGACAGCAATCAATTTTTTGGTAACAAAATGCTACTGAAAATGTGGAACCAAAAAACAAAAAAGAGGACAGATATTATGAGAATATTTTAGAGTCTCAGACAATAGGCACCATCCATTAAAGCTTGAGGTGTTGAGCAGTCTTGGACAGCATCATTATGAACAGGCATGCAAGCCAAGAAGCTGAACATAAAGTTTCTTTTGGAGTCAAATTTAATCACCCTCGATCTCAGGAAAAAAAAAAATCATCAGCATCTTACTCTCAGTTGGGCTCTGAGATACAAGGAGCTTCTGGATATCTTTGAAACCCAGCTAGAGAGAATTATCCTACTGTAAATCAATGTCATACAAAGTTTCAGGGAACGGGTGAAGGAACTTCCTTTCAAAAAGGCTTCAGTTACCTTCCTAATTTCTTGGGATGACACTGGGATAAGAGATTTCAAATATATTATATTTAAAAAAAAAAGCTGCATACAAATAAAAAAAAAAAGAAATCTGTACAGAAAAAAGTACAGATTATTTGAATAAGATTATCATTTCATGATCTTCGAGTAGGGACAAGTATCGCCACATAGGTGCTTCTTTGGTTGAGCACATATTGGTTGGGAGAGTGCAATTGTAATCAGTGGAAGAACAAATCCATTTCCCATGACCTCAAGCACTCTTCAACCTCCTAATGCCAGTTGAGTACCTGATGGATGTAGCTCACAGCTACAAGACCTGCTAGAGGCATATATGCCTCTTAACTGATAAGAAGCTATATATTCATCTGATTCCTTTTCCCACTTCGCAGTTTTTATGAATCATAAATCTCCTATGAAAATATGACAAAATGAAAAGATAGTTTTTCATTCATCTTTCGCTGCTCTAGGGCATGTTCAAATATCTCTCAAACAATCCCCTTATTACTTATGTCCCATGTAGCAGAAGCAATTAGCAGAGAATCCCCAGGACTGCCCCAGATGCTCTCAGCTAGGAGAGGCTGTTATCTGCAGTTTGAGGATGGTTAGGGATGTTTGTTGCCTGCATCGTCATCCCAAAAACATTGAGGATGCAAGAAATACGTCCAACACCCCCAGGGATGCATCTTGCAATAAGCTGTACTTATTTTCATCGTTTTGTCTCCGTAACAACTTTAGAATACATGTTTTAAAGCAAGTCTAAATAAAGAAGAAAAAGATTTTTAAGACAAACATATGAACTTCTGGCAGCTCCAAAGTCAGATACAAATGCTTCAGGTATGAATGCTCAGATTCTGAAATATAGAAAAATAGCTTCAAAACTGAATCACAATATTATGCAGAAAATGCAGGTATTCAATCACCTATTGGGAGAAAACCTATTACTATTACTGCATTTCAAGTTGCATATGAAAAACTTTCCAGTAGGACACAGGCTGTGGTTGTCAAAAGTGGACCTGGACAAAAAAATTTACTCCTTATGCTCTCTTGTTTCATCCTGATGATGGATCACAGAGTGTGATCGGAAAAGTTGATGCAGAAAACACGGACACAATCTAATCCAGAAACATTTTTGGCAATAGTTCTTATTAATAACCCATATATTAACTACCAATGAAAATAAGAGGATTAAAAGTGGAATTATAAAAGACTACAATTTAGCAAAAGAAAAATATCAATTGGTAAACCGTAAAAGCATAAAAGAGTCAAGAACAAAATGGCAACAAGAAAGTTCTATGTTCCACGGCCTTTTGGGGACGTGGACGGGGGGATGGTTGGGGACGCTAAGCCTCGGACGCTTCCTGGAATGCATTTGTAGGGGACGGGCATATAAAAATATATATATATATATATGATTTTCAAAATTTAATATATGGAGAGGTGAAGAGAGGAAACATGGATAAATGGAATAATGGAAGAAGGAAGGAATGGCATGGAATGAAATTCCACAAAGACCAAACCAGAGCATGAAACATGAAAGCTTCTCCCACCATTTTTATCCCTAGCCGAAGATGATAAAATATTTCAATGTATTTGATTATATGCTTGCAAAATTCTAAAGTGAAAATTGACATTCATACAGTAGCATACCAAATTGCAATTTATGAACATTTTATGGCTTTTGAAACAACAAAAAAGGACAACCATTTGGTAGGTATGTTCTTCAATGGCATGTATCAATTAAAGGGGTTGTCAAATTAAATTATTATGGGTACGCCAAGTTTATAAGCAATTTTTCAACTGTGCATTTTGACTAGATGGGGACTATCCTGACTCATGGCACTGACTATCATCCTCAAACAGACAACCAAAGCTTTGGAAAATGTCTGGAAGGATACCTCCAAAGTTATGTAGCAGATTGTTATTCCACTGAACTGAAGCAAGATGGCTGTAACTGCTTAAAATTGATACAAAACCAGTTACAATTACCAGTTGGTATTGTTGATTTAATGATCAGATTAACATGCACAGAAAATTAATTCAAAATCAGACAATAACACAGCAGATACCCTGGGAAAACCCTCCTCTTGAGGGAGAAAAACCAAGCAACAAGTATATCTCTTTTATATATAACAAAGGCAACAATTCCTTTTACAATGAGGCCAATCACAAGGCCAATATTCTGCTCCAGTAATGGCAACAATAACAGACAACACTCTGTTCTTCCTCTTGAACTCAGATCTGCACTTGCAATCTGCTCCTTGAAGAATTCGCACCTTTTCTCTTGAAGAAATTCGCACCTTAATGAGAGAAAGAATAGAACTTGCTTGATTTTCAAATGAAGGGAAGAGACCTTGTATATATACAAGTGAGAGAGGTCGCACCTCTTCATATTACAAGGTCGGCCAAAATACAATAATATAATTACAAATAATAAATACAAATCATAAGGAAGGTCGGCCCAAGAGAAATTATATTGTTGCCAAGAGAAGCGCATATTCTCATTAAATGATACATATAAATAAATAGCCGATAGGCTACATTTATTTATGTCTTCACTCGTGGCTGGAAGGATGAACCCGAAGCTGCTCAATAACATTAACACTCCCTCTCAACTAGGGAGAGAACTTCCAGTTGCTCACGACAAATCACCTCAACATGATGTTAGATATCGCCTCAACACGATATCAACCATAATGGCTACAATCATACTATGGTGTGTAAAAGTGTTCATCACTTGCGT